>JAKTSW010000008.1:0-285710 GCA_030580435.1 Babjevia anomala | reverse complement strand
ACTATTTCCAATGCTGGCCTGTTCCTGATGAGTGCTCGGCTGGCGAGGTACACGGGTAATGACACTTACGTGACCTGGGCTGAACGAGTTTGGGATTGGGTTGCGGCTACTGAACTTATGAATCCGGATTACTACTATTTCTATGATGGACTTTACGTAGATAATTGTAGTAATATTACTAACCTCCAGTGGACTTACAATGCTGGTGAGTTTTTGGCTGGCGCTGCATATCTGTATAACTACACTGGCAACGCTACTTGGGGAAATCGGGTACAGAATATTCTCGACAACATCGACATCTTCTTTTTCCAGGATACTGGAGTTATGTACGAGGTAGCTTGCGAAGTTGGCGAAGCTTGCGATACAGATGAGTTATCTTTCAAAGCATATTTAGCGCGGTTCATGGGTCTGACTGCCCAACTTGCGAGTTTTACATACGAAACTATAATGGGACGTCTCGTGGCAACCTCTGCAGGTGTCGCTCAGTCCTGTGTCGGTGGAACGGACGGTGTGACTTGCGGTAGTTCCTGGATTGTTGAAGGATGGGACGGCTATTGGGGCCTTGGACAACAGATGTGTGCTCTGGAAGCGACCCAGAATTTGCTCGTGGGCAATCTGCCTGCGCCCTACACCGCTGCTAGTGGAGGCAGTTCCTCAAACAATACAGGATTAGGTAATGGAAAGAGCACAATTGTGATTACTACAGGTGATCGAGCAGGCGCAGGTATTCTCACTAGTGTTGTCTTAATATTATTATTAGCTGGAGCCTGGTGGTTAGTAATATAGAGATTTTTAAGCACTGTCTATTTTATTTTGTTTTTTATCTTCATATTTTTTGCGAGTGCCAGTGAGGATATGAAAAAAGGGTTCGAAACCTTTCAAACATTGAAACGACGTAACCGACCAAAGACCGGAGGAACCGACCTTTAAAATATACCGAAGGAAGAGAGTTATATTTTTGTTTAAAAAGTTGAATTGTTATCATGAATTTCATAGGTTATGTATTTTGGTTAAGATTGTAAATTATGTACTTTAGCGAGGTTTAAACATCATGATGATTTAAAATATTCCGTTATTACAACTGAAATTGTTATTCGTTAGACATACATGCTGATATAATCGTCGATGTCCATATCAAGCAAATCATCATCTTTACTGGCAATCATAATGGCATTCACTGTTGCTGCATCGAACCTCTCTTTAAGATGGCGTTCAAATTTGTTCCATAAAAGAGGGATTCCTTCGCTGCGTCGAAGTCGATGACCAATTGGTACCGAGACTTCCTTCTCCAGTATCGTGCCATCGGTCAGATATGCCGTCACTTTGTTTCCAATGTATCTCTTTGACGGGTCATGGTATTCTGTTGTAAACAACTTATCCTCAGTAACATTCATCTTGTCTCTTAAGCTGTCGACCTCCGGCAAAGAAGCTACTTCGTCAAAGTAGTCGGTAGCGTCCAAATTTCCTTTCAACAATGCGATTGCCACCATATATTGGATGCAGTGATCTCTATCGGCGTAATTGTACAATGGACCTGTTTTATTGATGATCTTATTTCCCGCTTCTTGAGTAACAATTTCTACCTTCTCAATGTAGGAGTTGACTGCACTACTGTCACCGTTGGCAGCTAAGCGACCAATAATTTGCCGATGCAGGTCGACGCCTGCTTCGACCGCTGTTTGTGCGTGAAACTCGGCAGGATATGATATTTTAAAAAGAACATTCTCCATGACATAACTTCCCCAGTCATCCATCTGGAACGTGAATGGCTTTCCATCAAACAGGACATCGTAGAAACCCCATTTCTGCGCGGTCAAAACAGAAGGCACACCACCTTGTCCCAACGACACCAGACGCGCCAGTAGCACTCCTCTACTTGCGGCGTCGCCTGCAGCCCAGGACTTACGACTGCCTGTGTTTGGGGCGTGGCGATACGTACGAAGCGGATGACCATCTGCAAACACATTACCTAGAACGTCTTCAGTTTGAGAAATGCTATGACCCAGCATTTTGGAGACTACCGCTGCGGTTGACAGCTTGACGAGGATAACATGGTCAAGACCAACAGAGTTAAAGGAGTTTTCGAGTGCCATCTGGCCCTGAATCTCATGTGCCTTGATGGCGTACTCAAGAATGTCTCTAACCTTGAATATCCGCGGAACCCCAATCTGGCCTACAGTGCTGGTATTGCCGGACGATTTGAACACTCTAGAAAGATAGTCGCCCACAGCGATCACGCCGGCCAGGTTGTCTGACGGGTGACCCCACTCTGCTGCTAGAAAACAATCATTGTAGTCTAACCACCGAGCAGCACATCCAATAGCAAAAGTCCCCTGCACCGGATCGGTGACAACTTTTGTCCCGGGAACTCTGGATCCGTTGGGTATCACGGCATTTGGAACAACTGGACCCAACAGGTTAACACATCCAGGATGCGACAAAGCGGCCAACAGGCACCCAATGGTATCAACTAGGCAGAGCTTTGCCGTCGAAACTGCCACAGAAGAACCTACATCAGAGGAATGCACGAAAGACGCAATTCGACTGAGCACACTATCTGACGACGGACGGGTGTTCTGCGTCATCAATTGTCTGGTGAATATTAACGGAACTCTTTTTAGCATCAAGAAAAATTTATAGAAGGTATTTTAAATATCAAAAGAAATAGTCTATTTGCAAGAGCAACAGCAAGCAGTGATATGAGAAGAGAAGCTCAGATCTGAGATTATTGAACTTTCAAGTCCGACTTGTTTGATATACGAGCGGGGTGAAATCTGGGGTAACAGATCATCCCATTTACCCTGCTTCTGTCGGTGGCCCCCCCCTGCACAGAGTTATAAACACAGTCAGCACCGACACCTTCGCCATTGGGCATCCGGTTCGTCTTACAACTTCAGTTTACAGACTACGCCATGAACAGAGGGCCTATTATCTTGACAATTGAGGAAGCAGAGTATTTGCTTGATCAGCTGGTACGCCTTATTTAACTAGGTATGGAGTTGCCATTGATTTATTGTTCTGACATAATGATAGCCTCCGCCCACTCCCGACGCTGACCCTTTGACGAAGAAGATGCGTCAAAGATTACTTGAGTTTCTCCAAGAAGTTCGCAAAGGTGCTGAAGGAACTGTCAAATAGCGCATACATCGGTATGAGATTAAGCATGCTAAACCTAGCTGCAGACAAAGTACCATGCAGCAGGGCGATTCAACAAATGGGATTAAAATAGAACTGAAAGGCTAGATTGAACGAAAGATGAAGGCCATAGACATATGTAATAAAAATGCAAGTAATTGTTATTTTAAGACTATGAAAAACATATCAGCCAGGTGCAGGAAACTCCGTGTAGAACGCCAGGATAAGGAAGTCAGAAGTCTTAAATAGTTTCCTAAAATGATCCTTCCGTAGAGTCTTTTCCTCCAGTCCTCACACTGGCACTGCCACCGGAAACAGCCTGAAGTAAACCATCGAGATACTCAGAGCCGGACCATCTCTGATGGGTGAGTACATCAGTTCCTACTTCTCTCTCTTTTTTTTGAATCATATCTACATATGCCCACATGCCTTCGTCTTTGAACCGTCGTGAAAGTTCGCACATTATCGGAGCGGAGGCATGAAGTCCAGCTAGTGAGACAAGTTGGAAAACATATCCTTCTTTTGCAAGCGCAAACACAAACTCGCGGATGTCATCATCTGAGAACCCATGCGCTGACCAATTGAACGAGGGTGAAAGATTATATGCTAACCACTTTTCCGGATACTCAGCGTGTATCCTAGCCGCAATTTCCTTTGCTTGGTTAAGGTCTGGAGACGACGTCTCAATCCAAAGCATATCTGCGTAAGGCGCATAAATTAGAGCTCGTTTGACTGCTAGATCAATACCTGCTTTGATCTGAAAGAATCCCTCTCGTGTTCGGGGAGCATATGGATCCCAGAAGACCTCTTTGCCACCTGTGAAATCTCTTGCTAATATCTGACGTTCAAAAATTGATTTATCTTTTGACGCAGTAACGTAGCCTAAGGCATTCTCTTTGGAAAGTGTAGCAACAACAGCTTCGTCGAAAGTCATAAGCTTCAATCCATTCATCCACTCTTCCTCTAAGTAATCTAGCTCTTCGACAGATCTTCCCTCTTTTTCTGCAAGTAAGATGGTCTCCGCAAGCGGCCTCTTCTTTTCTGTAACCCCTAATATAAACTCCTGGTCTACGATATCGACATCGCTCTCTATCAATCTGCCTGATTCTGCATCTGTTCTTGCGATGAGTAGATTGTTAGTCCTCATTATATCCCATTGCATTCTGGCAGCAATAAGTCTACTGACATGTGTTGACGCTGCTACTAGGACCTTCCCGCCAAGATGACCACATTTCTTGCCTCCATGCAGCTGGTCCTCGAAATGGACTGCCGCAGCTCCAGCCTCGGCAAATAGCTTGGCCAACTTCATTACGGCACTTGTGCCTCCATGACCAGTGTCGCCATCAGCAATGATTGGCCTCAAATAGTCGGTACGGCCTCTACCTTCACTGATCCGTTTATCCTGCTCGGTATCAACCAGCGAGCACCATTCATCCCATGCCTTGCGGTCATGGTGCATTTGTGCTCGAAAGAGACGGTCCACCTGTCTTGGAACAGTATCATATGGGTAGTCACCCAGATCAGGTCCTACTTCATTCGTACTTGTCAGTAAACTCGAACAAGCCCAGCCGGAAATATATAATGCCTCTTGATTCGGAGCCGTCTGGCTCATCTGGACCGCATCAATGCATCCAAGTGTATGCACGGGCCTCCTTTCTTCAAACTTGCTTTTCAACAGTGAGAACAACTTGTCAGATTGCGTTGACGATGCGTATGTCTGAGAAATAGTGCCCTGCTTGGATGCAATCAGAGAAGCAGGATAGGGGCGTTTTATTCCAGTGAAACGACTGCTGGCCCACCATTTCTCGATAGCGCTGATACGATGAGCGAGGAAGGCCCTCTCTTCAGACACATTTGGGTAGGGAAAGCGCGACAACGTCTTGATCTTACTCATCTTTGGTGTTAGTGGGAAAGACAATATTTGGTTGACAGTTCCACGTGTTTGTATGCGGGGTGTATTCGCACAAATCAATTCTCCGTAAGATGCTACAATCGTCCAGATCCACCTGCAGAGTTCAGAAAGACCTTCACAAGCCGGCAGAATATCATAAAAATATTTTTTTATTTATGAACTATAATATTCAAAAAAAATGGACATAGTGAGAAACGCCAACCCAACGAGCCAACCAAAAAAACCACAGGATATAAATAAGCTATATCTCCAATTCCCGCGGCGTATTTGCCCCTTCCTCCCATTTAGGTTTGCCATCATCTATTCGCAACATGTTCTCTTCCTCCAGGTCAGCAAACGCAGAGAAACTTGTAACCTCCATGTGGATTCTATTCACTCTAGATGCGAGGACGACAACTTTTTCCTCGTCGAAAGCAACCCGCCAGACAGCATCAAACTGCCCAGCAAGATCTCGTATATGTAGACCAGTTCTTAAATCCCATATTTTTACCCTTCCGTCATTTCCAGCAGTAACGATTCGTCTGTCGTCAAATTGCAGTGATGTCACCGAGTTGTCGTGAGCTGCCAAGCGATGCACACAGCTCATTTTTCTCAAATCCCACACTCGAACACTTCCGTCGCTTCCACCAGTCACAAGAGTGTTACCACTCATCTGTAATTGTCCGACTAGAGACGTGTGACCTTGCAACACAGCGAGACATTGGCCAGTACTTGCTGACCAAATCCGAACCGAGGTGTCTAGTGAGCCAGATGCAATTTTCACTCCATCGAAAGCAAGCGCATATATCTGAGAGAAATGACCTGTGAGAGTGTGCAACAATTCTCCTCTAGAAATGCTCCAAACCTTGGCTGTACTGTCGTAACTTCCAGAGACACAAATATCGCCTACGACCTCCATACACCTAACGCTCGCCTGATGAGCATTGAGTACGTGCTTACACTCACCTGTCTCAATGTTCCATATTCGTAAAGACGCATCTCTGGAGCCAGATATTGCAGTCTTAGAATCACTCATTTTGAGGCATCTGACAGTGGACGTATGTCCATGCAACACAAGCTTGCAAATTCCAGTTCGTAAATCCCACACTCGAACATCTCTATCACATCCACCAGAAACGAGAACATCTCCCCAGAGCATTATAGCCCAGACACCCATTACATGCCCTGTGAGAGTATGCAGCAACCTTCCCTCCGCTGTGAAAACGTGGATACTTGAATTGTCTAGCGCCACCACAATATATTTGTCGGTTAAGTGGAGACATGTGACCACGACCTGGTCAGTTGTGAGATGTCTAGCAGCAATGACGTGTCTAGCAGCAAGTCGACCTCCAGTAAGCCATGCAGTATCAACCATGTATCGTTGCTTGAAGTGAGATCTGTAAGATGCTGGCTTGCGCATAATCGGAAGGGAAAGATAGGTTGACTCCATCACTGACACGTCTGCAGTTACATTCGCGGGAGCCTGCTTTTGCGCTGTCACGTGTTGTTGCAGTGACTGTAAATGCTGCAATCCCGGAGTGGGTAGGAAAAGTCTTCGGTACTGGTGTCGGTCGCAGAGTGCCTTCCAGGTTATATCATCTGACAGAACATAATACCAAAGCTTGGAAACCTGTGAAGCTCTAGCTAGACTCTTGGGGTCATCAAGATATGAAAGAATCCGCAAGCAAACCTCATTAGGCAATACTTTGAAAGGATCCTTTTTGAGTCTTGGAGCGACATAGGATAGCACAAAGCCAAGTGTAGAAGTGTCGCAAACACCAAGCACAGATGTGAGGAACCGCTCACGCTCAGAAGAGCTCATGCCAATAAAATTTGATATCATCTCATCATGTTGGAGGCACTGACGATTTCGAAATTGCGGCAGTGAGATAGGTGATGGCGATGGCGCCGGTGTGGGAGGCGAAGATGCCCTAGCGAACATTTTCTAGAAATCTCCAATTACTGGAACTTCCGGGATGTTTTGTAAAAGAACTTTCGAATTTACACTGAAAGCCTCTAGCAATTCTCCTCAGAGTGTCTAAGAAAGTTCTTGAAAGCTTCAAAGCGGTGTAATCAGTTGGTCAACCTCGTCAATCGTGATTGTGTCGTAATCACTACCCGCCGAATTGATAGGGTTTATGTAAAATATGTGCTCTCATTCCTCTGCCACGCTCTCGCTGTCTTTCCTAACCCTACTACCCGATTCGCATGACTTCTCCCAATTCCCAATTTTTCACCCGTTTTTATAGTAATATTGTCTGGAAAATTCATGACTATCTCCTAATAACAGGACGGCATCGCAACGCTATCACGCAGGAATATTATGTCTGACGCAGAAGACACACCTCTCCTTCCATCCAATCCTTCACTAACCCGACCTCTTCTAGGGCGTTCTCACCCTACTGCGATCCCTCCCTCCCTCGGTCCGCCTAAACAGGGACCACAGCGTTCTTCTAAAGTCTCACAAAAGCTGAAGCTTTTACCCGACCAATATCCTGGTGGAAGTCGATCTTCAAATGTTCGAGTGTCGGGCTACCATACAGCAACTGCGGAGGCATCTGCGGATGTATATGCTAGAAGAGATGGGAAACGAGATGCAGAGAGACTGGATAAGCAAGATCGCGCCGTGCTGCCTCGGGTGACGGCCTATTGCACAGCCAGTTCTTACCGAATAAAAGAGCTGGCCCGGTATATAGCTGCACGGAAAAGCAGAGGATCTGATCCTGTACTGTACGATGAGTGCCTGTACAGCGCCTACTCGTACCGGATCACTGGGAACGAAGATGGAGATCAGCAGCATCAGCAAGCTGAGGATCATGAGATAATCAGGGTCGACCCAGACGGTACTGAATTATGCATTTTGATAAGTGCCAACTCAGAGGTGTTCGTATTTGAATACGGCGTTGTAGTTTTGTGGGGATTTACTGAACAAGAAGAACATCGATTTCTTCGAGAACTTCCCCGGTTTGAGATCGAGAAATTGGCTCCGGAAGATGTTCAGATAGAGGAATTTAATTACTATATAACACGGCAAGGACAGGCACGGATTCACAATGACTTTATCGCGTTAAGAGAGGGCGCTGGAACAGGCCATAAGGTCAAACTTTCTATTGCACACGCCATAGCGCAATCGGTTAAGATCTCATTATTCGAGGAGCTCGTGGACGACACGATCGACCTTACCCAGGATATTCCGCAAGAAATTGCTATGACAGGGAAAGTTCAGATGTCGCGAAAGAAAATTATGATGAGTATAGGAGAGCTATTCATCCTGAGGATAAATATAAATTTGCATGGCTCGATTTTGGATTCGCCGGAGCTGATGTGGGCTGAACCACAATTAGAACCGGTATACCAGGCCGCTAGAAGCTACTTAGAAATAAATCAGCGTGTGTCGCTCCTCAACCAACGACTAGAAGTAATTTCAGACCTGCTACAAATGCTTAAGGAACAAATTGGACATGCACACGAGGAGTATCTAGAGTTCGTGATTATCATTTTGATTGCAGTGGAAGTACTGGTGGCGTTTATTAACATCGTAGTTGATTTCTTTGCTCAAGGTGGAAAATAAAGAAAGCGATTAATGTCTATATTAACTTATGTACACTATATTATTTTACACATCCAAAACTCATCAATGAACTTAACGGATAGCAGGATCCAGCTAAGGCTAGAAATTTCCACAACTATACATGCAAGTAAGTAAGTCTCTCGCAGGCATAACTACTGCGCCATTGCTATGATCACCAACTCCCAGTCCGATGATAATGTATTCATTTAAATATCCCTCGTAACGCTTGTAGTTTTTTTCCCAAGCCACAGATACAGTGTACAGAAATTTTCCTTCAACATCAAACTTCTGCTCATATTCTTCTTCATTATTAAACCTTATAGCCTTTTCGCTGAAAGCGACAAGCTCGAACGGTGCAACAGTTCTCCACATGGCCACATACCGGCTGTAACTAACTTTAACGGCTCCCTGTGACTCCTTCCGGTGCATAAAAGATATGTACACTGTATTCTCAGGACCAGGAATGCACTGACCTTCTTCACACAACACGAGTTTGATAGCATTCGTCGCTTGATGCCATGTGGCTGGTACTCTGATACAGCTTTTCTCATTTGAAGAGGTCATGTTGGTTGTTGTGAGTCCGTTCCCAATAAGTCTGGCAAAGTGCCTTTTTCCAAAGCCAAGTTCATATTGAACATACGCAGCACCATCAATATGATCATAAAAGAGCAGATAATTCTTTTCGATTTCTCCCCGCAGTTCTATTCGAGTAAGTTCAGTTACAGTTGGAAAGTTACTAATCAACGACCTGTCTAATTGATACTGCAATGTTGGGTATACGCTTCTCAGGTCGATGGCCCATAGTCCGAAACAGCCATATCTGGATTGTTGATTCATAATCATAAGCGGCGCACCTTTGTTTGACCAGAAAACCCTAGGATCATGATACCCCGGAATCTCAGCCATATATTTTATAGTTGAGCAAGCTCTGGCAGGAGTTCTGGGGACACTAAGTTCTCTCGGGTGTGTTGCACATGATATGCCTCCTCTATCATACTTTCCTTCGCATATCAAAGTGACTTGCATTGCACCACTCCCGCGAACCCTGCTCACAATTAAAAAAGGAAAATGCGACGATGAAGGTAACGCGATGATCGTGGGATTGTATGTAACCGGATACTCCTCAGACATGACGGTCACTGGAAAAATCCAATGAAGGTGCAAAACGACGTCGTTCTGTTCTGCGGGCGCAGGGCAGACAAGAAAAGGTGCCAACAACGACTTGTCAAAAAAATATGACCTGGCAGCCTTGCGAACCAAGAAGAGAGATGAAGCAGGATTATAAGGTGACCGAAGGTGGTGTTCAATATCAGGCAGCGGCACACTGGTGGATATCGCACGAGACGGCGTCAGTACCTTATAAGCTTTGTAAGTTGAGAAGATCAGAAGAATCAGTAAGCATAATGCTAATGGATCCTTCCTGAGTGACCGTAAATACATTTTGTGGAGAGTTCTATCGGAGAACAGCGACCAATATGGGTTACGGCGTTGCAACCCGAATTTTCTGTATTTTTAGGAGGGTGGTGGTGCGGCTACGACGAGGGCGTTGAACACACTGATCCCACTTCATTAAGGCACAATTTCAACGCAAACTGAGGCTAACATGTGGCTAGCCATCAATTATAGGAAATGATATCTGCTACGAAGCAGCAGGGACATAGATAAATGAGAAACATGAACATGGTTGAAATTACCTTGAAAAAAACTATCTGTTGACCGCCGTGAACCCTCCGAACCCACCTTCATCTTCCTCGTCTTCTTCCTCTCCCTCGCTAGGCTCTTCTGGCTCGATCTCTTCCTCTTCATCTTGCTCTTCTTCCTCGTCGTCATGTCCATTCGACTCCTCCTTTGTGGTTCCTTTCTCCTTTGTAGATACGGCATTGGTTGTTGCAGCAGCAGATCGAACATTACCAGGAGGAACGTAAGCCTCCATTTCGCGGTTATACCTTGCTTTTTCAGCATCGTATAGCTCATAGTATGGTTTGCGGCCTTCATCACCTAGATCACGCCATGCCTCTGCCATGGCCTTAGTCAAGTCAAAAGCTTCACCAGGCTGTGACTGCTCAATCGCTGAGCGCACTCTCTCCTTTTCGTGGTCACAAAAACTTTTCGTTTAGTATTTAGGATGACGATTCAAAGCAAAGATTTCAAGTAAATAACATGCAAACAATGCAATAAAACATACATTATATAGGCATTCTGCGGCCGTTTTGGGGCATTGGGATCTCTCTGGACGTGCTGCCTTTTCTTGGTGGCCGGAGCTCCGCCTGCTCCAGCACCCGATTGTCTATGATGTCCTCCTTGTCGCCATTCATTTTGTTGTCCAGTATTTGAAAATGCGTGAAATGAAGGGCCCATAGGCTCCGGTGACGATGCGTCCGACCTTCGTCTTTTGACGTGCCTAGGTGGATAGGGAGGAGGCGAAGGCGATCCTTCCGAATCATCCACACGGAGGAGAGTTTTCTCTTCCAGTTTTTCAAGAAGAAGTGCACGCTCTAGCCGCATGCGTTGGGCTGCCCGCTTAGCGCGTGAGAGCCTAATTGTGAGAATGTCGTTGTGCTCTTCGATTTCGCGGATACGCTTTTTCAGGTCTTTACATTTTTGACGATATTTCAGTTCTAAAAAGTTAGCTTTGGCTAGTCCCATATTTTTAACAGATAGCGAGGAAATATTGCAAAAAGAGAAGGAAAAGGCAGCGACTCTGAACAATACCTTCTGATTGTGGGAGTGATGGCCTCGATGTCATGATGTCTATGTTAATTTCTGTTTAAACGCAATCTCTGGACATTCAAAATGAAAATTGCCTTTCGTTGCAAAATTAGTGAGGACAATCTATTGAGACGTAGCGATGGCAGTAGTTGGCAGTACGAAAGGTCGGAGTTGTAGCAGCTCACTTTATCCGGGCTGTTGTATAGCTTGGCAACAAAAGCAAATTCGTGATGGCGGTTACTTTTTACATACAATTCACCGCCCGCTATCGCGTACAAACATCTTTTACAACCCGGTTCTTTGCCGGAGCAGTTCCTGCTACCTCTCTACAGCTAGGTTCCTCTATAGATCATCAGAGAAAACTGATATATAGTCCTTCCCAGCCCATTTAATCAAAAATTCCTTTGATACCAAAATCTACCCTCTGTTATAGTTACCCTATCTAAAAAGCAGGGTAATAAGCGCGTTCATCGTCTACTAAAGTTTTGTCCGGTCCTGTGTATATCAGCAGCTCTGTCTGTCCAATTTCTCAGTTTTTAAGCGGAAAAATATCAAGAAGACAGCTCTGCTAGTATTTTGAGGTTGGCGAAGATCATGAAAGAAAATGTTCTGTAGGTTGATTGCCCGCTAGAGATACGCGCAAAGCTTATCTCCGATCGTCTGGCATCTTACGGATCAAGACGTATGCTTTATGTTGGGCACACGAAGGCTGCTCTTCTCGCATAAGATCATGATCAGCAGCAATATGAAGGTACCTTGTGTGCTTAAGGGAATGTACAGTGAGAGATATGGCTGAGTCTGTTCGATCAATGAGAACTAGAGCAGCAGTAGCGCCCAAGATCGAACAAGTGGACATACTTTTAGCACTTTTAGCAATTTTTTCAGTAGTTCTGAAACCAATGCATTTAAGAAACATTGGAGCCTGTGAATCTGTGCAATAGATGCTAAATCGGAGTGTCTTGTCAGGATACCTATTTACTGCTTTACTGATATGTCCAATTTTTGGGGTAGCCAGATTTGAAACTACTTCATGATTTTAATAAACATCACAAATAATATTTTAATGACTTGCTTATCTGACGCTTTATTAAGGTGGATTTACAGCACTTACTCATTTCAAGGCTCTTTTCTTAACGTTGCAAAATACAAGTTACAAAAAGATTTAAATTTTGATTCGATGATGAAGGCGAGAAAGTTTCAGGTATAGACCCATTTCGCTTATTGCTATAATGCTAAAACATGTAAATAAGTTTTGAGAGTCCTTGCCTCCAGTCTACATCTAAATCTTCAAGTTCTTAACCCTTTTCTTGATCGCTGCTGCTGCTAGCCGTTCATGACTCGATTCTGTGTAACTGTATCTTTATAAATCACTTTCGCTATGCATCTCTGGAGACGCATTTTAATACCATGTCTGTGCTCGCAGGTTTGTGTTGGATTAAGTTAAGCTGTACTTTAGCGATAGATAACAACTATAAACTAACAATATGGTTGATTACTTGTTTAGGACGACCTATCGCTGATATCTAATCCACGAGCTATAAACGCTGGTTTAGGACCGACATGCTGCATCCTTGATGGTGGCATTTCATTCAACGAGTTCTCAAATTCTATCGATATCTCGTCTAGGAATGATGATGATGAAACTGATCGCGAAAATGGCGACGACAGTGTCGACGTACGGACAGAGGTGCAGGAGCAGGCCGAGGAGCTAGGTTCAGTTCAACCAAGAACGGATTTGAGGAGTAAAAATTCATTTCTGAGCCGACTGATAAGATCTCACACAAGATCGCCTTTGGCGTCGAATTTATTAGAGAGTAGTGACGTTCACTGGCCTCCTGTTTCGCTTGTGACCGCACCAGAAATCATTGAACTGACTGTGAAATCCTACAAGACCGATGTCATGTGCTCATCAGATGAGACAATATTTGCCAGTAGCCACGATCATCGCAGCGGTAAGATATGTCGACGCTGCGTAGAGGAAGAAAGATACTTTGATGCTGTAGGCGCGCTACTGGATACTCACGCCTCTGGCACCGTATCTACATATAAAGACTCATTAAGCGACTTCGAATTTGGCTTGCCGGGCGCAGAGAACGTGACAATAACTGCTTGAAATGAGCTGGTGTTTGAGCGTAGATGTGGACCGGGCTTTTTGTAGTTATTATTGAAGCCAAATTACTAAACTCTATTATGCATAACCGTTGAAATTTTGTTTCAATCGGGTGCATTAACTTCAAGAAAAACGCCCAACAAATTGAAACTTTCGTTCATTTCGTATCTGTCCATTGCGGTTGTCCATCAGTTAAAATCGATGCTAAACAGTCGATGCCTTTCGTTTGGATAGCACAATGTCCATTGCGTCTCTTTCGCCATTTGTTAGGTCTTCCTTCATTGCCAACTTTCTTACTCCACAAAAGCCATGTTACTTACCAGGCGGGTTTACCCATCTAAAAGCAATTCGAAAGTGGTTTGCTCATTCAATTGACCTTGATAGCGAGAAAGAGAAGCATCTAAATGTGGAATACTTTTATGATCTGATAAGAAAAACCGATCCGCTTGTTGATGTCGAGATTGGCCGTATTTCCTCCGTTTATGAGCCCTCTTGCGAGAGCTTGTTCACGCGGACGAAGATACCATTCTCATTATTTCTCAAACTACTAACTTCTTCAGAAATTTCTAAGTCCTCACCATTTGCAAAAATATATCTTGCTCAAACTCCACTGCTGGATATGATGCCATCACTGAGAGAGGATATTACACTGCGCTGTGATGGGATTGGTACGGAAGAAAGATATATACCAAAAGACGAAAATATTTACGCCTGCCATGCGTGGATCGGTAAGAAGACGTTTACTCCTCGGCATCATGACCCAAATCACAACTTGTATGCAGTAATTGGTGGTTATAAGCGGGTTCGTCTATGGGAGCCGTCGAAAGCTTCCGATGTAACTTTCAAGCCAGCACCTGGAACTAGTAGCAGAGATAGTACAAACACCACCTCACTTAACATATCGTCTAGCAAAAAAATGAATAATTTCACGGTTCCTAAATCTAAAGAGGAGGCATATGGAGAAGTAGTGTTAGGTCCAGGAGATGGAATATTCATTCCTCAGAAATGGTGGCACGAAATGGAAGGATCGGACGGCATATCTGCAGCGGTAAGGCTATTGTTTTCCAAGTCCAGATTTTTGCTTCCTACATTATATTGCGATTTCAATCTTGAGAGATTGCCTCTTGTTAAGTACGTCATGCTCATTAACTTAGGTCAATTGGTGGTTCCAAACATAGACAACTATATTACCAAACGAGCATTTTCTAAAGGCTACGGCACAACCCATCATCTACAGTAAAATGACAAGATGCCATTCTGACCGCGTGTTTTCTCTGCTTGACGCAGCAATCATGATCTATTGCTCTTCACAATAGCAAAAGTTCCTCCTATTCGTTCCTTGAATGTCTTCGTTAGTTCGCCCTTGCCGTCCATAGCACGCATCTCATCACCGCCGCCTAAGCTTTTTCCACCTGCGAATACATTTGGGACAGTGCGTCGGCCTGTGATTTCAAGTAGAGCCTTTTGAATTGCAGGTCCATGAGGATCAAGATCGATTTCTCGGATTTCAGGTGGCTGCGACATAGTATATTCAGTTGTAAGCAGATCTTTCACAAATTGAGAGTGGGGACTATAAACGTTGTTAGCTTTATTGAAAACGACAACGTCCACCTAACATAATAACGTCAACATTATTAGAACCTACCAGTATGATTTAGAAAATATGACCACTACTCAAGTCAGCATTCGGTCGTCTTCGATGGCAAAGACCTAAAAAAAATTACCAGGTGACTGGACAAGCATTTGTCGAATATCCTCGTAAGCATCGTATCCGGTTCGTAGGGGTTTCAAGTCTTCTTGTGACGCCACTTGTGGTTGTTCTTTAACTGTTCCTAATTGTCAACGTCATATCCTCAATGTCAAAGTTCATTTGAAACACTCCAAAAAAAGAAATCTGCTGCGTGGGCATCAGACCGCATTTATGTACCACATTGTCTGTGAACGCTAACATCGAGAGAAATGAGAGGAAAACAAAGAAACACATACTAGAATTGAAATTGTCCACGACGTAGTCGGACTTATTCACTACGTGTCTCGAACGGTAGTAGCAGCCGCCAAGTACGAACACAGCAAACAGAACGATCACATACCGAAACTTGGCCGGTACTAGTATTGCCATGGTCACAATAGAAAGAATACGCCTTTGAATGAAACTGGAAAGATCAAGATGGCGATGTGTAATAAAGACAAGGAAAAGCAGAGGTGAGATCACAGAGAGTACAGCAAAAGGACAAAAGTTAATACCTCAAAACGTGTGAGCATAAACATACAATCCGAAGATTCAAAATCTTACTCTTCAATAATCTACAGAAATTGACGACCCAATTAATAGAACTAGAACTCAATTGGACTATATCGGAATAAATATGATGGCAATGAATTCGCTGATGTTAATTAATTAAAATACATATTTGGAAAGATATGTGATTCTGACTTGAGCTAAACTACAGTCAAGTCTCGATATAACGAAAATCGATACAACGAAAAACATCCTGTAAAATGGATGAGCGATAATCGACCGGATGGTAACTCGACCGGATGGAGCGATTCATTGTTTAAATATCGCTCATCCATTTTACAGGATGTTTTTCGTTGTATCGATTTTCGTTATATCGAGACTTGACTGTAGTGGTCAATTAATATTGGTAATGGCAGATTTAATAAACCCTACATGCAGTTGCAAGTTCACGTATTTTGGCGTACAAGCGATCTCCAACAAAATCTGACGAAAACGTATTCACAAAAGACATACCGGTAGCTCGCTGACAAACTCAAGGCTAGAGGATGCCTCAGGAAAGTCTACACGAGGCTCTAGTTGGCTAATAGATAACTCTCAAGAGTCGTTTGGTCGGTTATTGGAACACCAGTGTAGTAGCAAGTATAGAATGCATGAGCCACGTTAGCACCGTAGACTGGGAGAGACAACTAAACTCGAAACTGTTGTAGATATCAGAATTAGCGAAAGCTTAAGAATGTGTAAGGAGCATTTTCACTAGAACTTTAAGAAGTTTCGCTACGCATCTTGTTCTGATAAATTGGGTTTATTTGAATTAGGCACCAATCACTAACATTGACAATGCATCATGCCAGCATATCGACATGCAGAACAGTACTCCTCAGACTTGCCTTTCCGTCGTCTTTGTCTCTGTGCTCTCCTGCCTTCAACAGCTGAACTATCCATAGGTTAGGTTCAAGGCATGTGCTGCATGCTTGAACTCTTAACACTCGGAATGTTCCGAGAACGTCATTGAATAAAGCCTTTAGGATTTATTCACACCGAGAGCTCGGAAGTATCTGTGGTGTCATCACAGGGTACTACTTTGATGGATAATGCTGCAACAGTAATAGCTTTCCTCCGATATGCATGCATGCTAGCATGCTCACGTAATTTTGTCGATTCCCTTCATCTTTCCTTGACCCGGTTGCATTTTGGCTGACCTCGCTCCAAATTGAATCTAAAAGTATGCGGATACAAGTTAGTCTAATAATTCTAAATTCAAATGAAATAGTGAAATTTCAACAATGACTTGCAGCTACGACCATCCCTTGTCGCAACTGCGGCTTTCGCTTCGTATAATATTTAAAGCAAGAACAAAGAGTCCAAAATCAACACAACTAATAATAGAATTATAAAGTCCAACCGCTCTTTTTTTCTCATTTGCAACTTTAGACAAGCCTGAGTTTCTTGCAAATTGTCGCAGAATCCATTTCGAGTTCTCCGATCCAGTTTCGTCGTTGCTAGTTTGGCCGCCAAAATCAGTCGAAACTGTGCGGTATTTTGCATCTAAAGGACATCGCATCGACCAATCGACAACTTCTTCGTCGAGGTAAGGATATCGTGCCTGCTTATTAATATTTTCCAAATAACTTTTCAATATCAACGCACCTCTTTGCCCCAGTCAGAGATGACTCTATCATCTCGCCCCAGATTTCGCTCGTGAAGCTTGTTGAAATCCATCTCTAGTTCCTGGCAAAGGGAATCATATCTCTTACGGCAATTGTTGCTCGGTCCGTCGTACTTGGATGCTCTGAAAATGCGTTCGTGTCGAGAATAGCCCGCAAATAGCTCATCGGCTCCCAGGCCTGAAAAGAGAATTTTGGCCTCAGTACTATAACCTTCTTGAATCTGGACGGTAGGGTATCTATACAATGTGCCGCATCCACGAGCAGAGAAGTAAAATGCAAGACCGATCGAAAGATCCATTGCTGTATCTTTTGGCCACATCAAGTTTTGCACCCGCTGCTTGTGTTCGAGTACTTGCTCATATGGAACGTTTATCTGCCTTATTGTGAGCTTGAAGTCAAAGAATTACCTAAAAAATTGTGAATAGATCAGTTACCTCTACAAATCTAAATTGGCACTTTGAATTTGCAAACTCTGGTAGTGAAAGTAATTCGTTCCAGCTTTGCTTGCCCACTCGTCGATCAGGAGTATCATAGCCGCCACCTATACGCGGGTTCTCAAATGCTACATTGAGAAGATCGATATTGAGAGGATGTGATTTTAAGACTTTGTTCATCAGGTAGGCGAGGACAGTGCAGTCTAGCCCGCCAGAAAACAGTAAAGCATAAGATGCCATTTGACTATAAGGACTGTCAAACTGATCTACTCCTCTGTGATACGCAGCTATTCGTTTTTTCACAGCAGATAATAGCACAGAGCCGAGAGACGATGCCATCTTGCATGCTTCCACCTCTAACTCCGAACCAATTAGGTTCTGAGTAAGATTAGGATATCCCAATATCTGGCATGTCAACAAAGACCGAAGAACAGATGAGGTGATACGAACTTACCAACGCAACCTCATAGCCATATGTTTGCACTGTGCATGCTGGCGTCCATGGTATATGGGTTGTTTTCATCTGCATACTCAGTATTAGTTTTAACGCAGGTCAAGTCTCTTAAAGGATTCAAGATTTACCCCTTTCAGATCGAATCGCCAAATTCCTCCCGCAGGCACTTCCCTCCATCCGTCTCGCATAGACTCTTTAAACGGAGCCAGACTCGATATGCAAATACCTTCCAATTCATCTTCGGTTTGGAAATTTCGGAAAAGTAGACTCCGTCTTCCTATGCAGTCCCTTCCCCACCAAACAGCTTCGGATTGCGAATCATAATACACAAATGCATACTCGCCTCTGACGCAAGAAAGTGTCTCTATCACTCCAATTTGCTGAAAGAGATTATAAAGCAGCGCAGTATCGCTCGTCATATGCTCATCCGGTTTCGATATATCAGTCGAATCGCCGTAAAGACGTGCTGTTTGAGCGGCAAGACGTCCGGTAAAATTGTATATCTCCCCGTTAAACTGCAGGATGCTTTTATTGCTCAAATCGCTCAAGTCCCGGGTATTTTCTATCGTTGTATCATCTATCGTATACGCCAATGGTTGCGGAGTCAACGGATCTCTCAGCGACAATACAGAGGAGAAAAACGTAAAAACTCCTAAATCAGAAGTTAACTTTACAGAGTTCGAGCACGTTGGACCACGACAGCTAATTGGCTCTGTTAATAAAAGAGTTGCAGGAGTCAGATTCGCTGGTAAAATTGCGGAATTTGCAGTGAGAAAGCTGAAAAAGATGCCGCACATGGCATTCTCTTATAGTTGTGTGGGTTCGTTGTGAGACTTGACAATGAGCGGAAAGTTTGTGCCGATATCCATTCGGTATAACCTGATCTGAATGCAATAGATCAAACCCTTACCGTTGAACCAAATTAATCAACTATCCCTCTTGCCTCGTCCGTAGTTGTTCTTCTAGAGAGCAACGAGTTGAATGCTGTGAAAAATAGCCGTTCTGAAATCACGACCTCGGTGTGGATGTGCCGTAGCAATATTAAGCTACAAACTGATTTTTGTTTTGTCCCGTTATCGTTCGTTACTCTGTAAACGTGGCGCATCACGATTCAGCACACTAGACAATATCGCTATATATTCCTTTTTTCCTTTAAACAGCTTCCGAACTGTGGGAGTAGGTTATAATACTGTTTCAGTTTTAAAATATCCCTTCGAACCGGTGTGAGATTGGTGCTGTTTTTCCTTGGCTTCTTCGACATCGACAACAATGACTCTTCTTAATAATAATGATGTCCAAATAGACAGTTCTAGCTCGTTTTCTTCTCCAGTTTCGGCAAGTCCCCTAGGTTCAGAGAGGTAAGTGAATTGAAAGGCCTTAAGTAGGATTGGAACCACAATGAGCTAACTTGTTTTGAAACAGACGAGTATCTTTTTCTGAACCTACCAACGATAATCCGGCGTTGGGAGCTACTACAGCCGTTTCGCCAGAAGATCAATTGCAAAACGGGAATTTAGACCAGAATAAAAAATTGACTATTTCAAATCCTACTCCTGCAACTTCCCTCGAGTTGCAGAGCATTCTGGACCAGTTTGACCCTCTCACAGTGTCAACATCATCGAAACTTAAGAACGCTGCTATTACGCACGATAGCAAAGCAGACAATAATACACAAAAAAGAAATGAGAATGCGATGGTTTGGTCAGGATCGCAGAGCTCGCAAAGGCAGGGTGTATCAACTCCGTCTCCTCACTCTTCAAGTAACAGTTTAATAACGATCAGTAATCAACCCCGACTTCCGAGGCCAGATAGTCAGTCGGAGGAGCTACCATTCGATTTTCAGAGGTTCCTTGATCAATTGAGGCACAAAGGAGCAGATCCCATTGCACGTTATCTGAAAAGGTATTGCCTAGTTATTTAGAGTCCATATAGCTAATATGGCTGCTGAGTCGTGTAATTAATTCTCATCCAGTTTTCTCCAAGAATTTCAGAAGCGGTCATGGACAGTTAGAGAGCAAGTTAGAATTGTTCAAGATTTCCAAACGGTTAATAATCTAATTTTTTGACTAATGAGAGACGTTTCTGATATGATTTTCGCAGTTTATTGGTCCTAGGCTGTCGCAGTATCCACCTTTTTCCTCTCTTCCCCCCAACGAGATAAACAATGCGATAGAAGGAATGGAGAAATTGGTAATGAACAGATTATATACACAGGCATTCTCTCCAGAGATACCACGAGCCAGTAGGAGTTTCAGTCACGAAGAGGATCTGTTGAGAGACAACGTTTTGGAGGAGAAAATGAGAATATGGTCGTGGATTGAGGGCAGCCATCTCGACTTAGACAAAAGCTTAATCAATAGTGGTGATCAGTTCATAGTTTTGGCCAAAGACGGTACTTTTTTGTATGTGGCTATTTGATTGGGGTGTTACTAACTGTGATTTTGCCAGAACTCCTAAAAATTAACACATATCGGGCTCCCAGGGACAAAGTCATCTGCATTTTGAACTGTTGTAAAGTAATTTTTGGACTATTACGGCAAACTCACTCTGAAGAATCTGCGGACAGATTTCTTCCAATTTTAATTTATGTTGTGATCAAAGCTCGTCCTAAACATCTAATTTCAAATATTCAGTACGTGTTGATTTTTGAGTTTTAATAGTGCAACATCGCTAACCACACAGATATATTATGAGATTTCGAAACCCGGAGAAATTAAACGGCGAGAACGGGTACTATTTGTCATCGTTGGTATGTTACTTCAATCACAATTTGTCATTTCGAGCAGATGCTGATAGATGATATCAGCAAGGTGCTATTACTTTCGTAGAGACGTTGGATAGAAGTGCGTTGAATATTTCAGACGAGGAGTTTGAAGAGTAAGCTTTTCCATGTGTTTTATTATGGCAATTGCAAATATTAACAAATTAGCCGGATAGTTCAGTCTGTAGCAATGATAGCGGAGAAGGCGGAGCCCGATCTTCCGTCTCATAGCAGCAGATTGTCATCCGGTACGCCGCCTGAGAGAACTCTGACTCCCGCGGCAGTGGCTTCTCAGGTACAAGCATTTGGATCTTCGCTGTCCGCTCCATTCAAGCAGATATCTAAGCTATTCGACATTGAGGATACCGATGGTGAAACTTCAACGAGTCAGCGATCAGTCAGAGGATTCACTAGTCTTCCACGTACATTGAACTCGACTGAGGGTGATAGTAGTAGTAATAGAAGAAGCAGCGGAATATTTCAGGCAGTTGCAGGTGTAGGCTCTCGAGTATCGAAATTTAGCAATCCAGATCAACGTCAACAACAGACTAGCGAGCAACCGCAACCTAACCAGCGGCAGAAGCAGCTTACTCCGGATAGGACAGCAGCAACACAGATCTCGGTTGAAGAGCGGCAGGCACAGAGGATCCAGCTGAAAGAACACAAAAAGGTTGTTCATACGCTTCATCAGATGTTTCCGAACTTGGACGTCGACGTGATTAATGATGTTGTGGCAGACAAGCAAGGCCGCGTCGGTGCGGCAGTAGATGCTTGCCTTGCACTTTCAGATGAATCAGACTTAAGCAAACCGTCCGCACCGATATCTGCTGTCGCGATTGAGCGTCCACATCCGTCTGTCCCCGTTTCTTCTCCCAGAGAGCACGTACATAATAGTTTAATCGCTACAGAAGAAGAAGAAGAGGGATCTGAGCTAGTAAACTTGACAGGCAATGAAGACATTACTAGTAGGATCCACTGAAAAGCCGACTTGCCTCGTGCATCGGATATCATCGGCGTTTTATATATGCGAACATCTTAAGCGTACGCATATGTCCTGTTCACTTTTCTGATGTAGATTTCAGAGGTTTTTATGACCAAGATATTCTCATTTATCAATTTTTTTCAATGGAAGCTAGCATATGAAGAAGCAAAATCTTTTAATAGAGGAAGACTGTATTTTATTGTACCTACTCTTAAACGTTGACTTATACTCAACTCTCGATATTACGATATTCGATATAACAAAAAAACATCTGTAAAAATGGACGAGCGATAACTCGACCGGATGGAGCGATTCACAGAATACATCTGTGCTTGACTCGCGACAAAACCGAGCAGGACGCTCATCATTCTCGCGGTACGCGTTTAGTTTGATTTTGGGGTTGCTGGTGTAACAATCTTCATCCAGCTGGCAGTATTGAAGGTTTGATCTGTCAAACACGTGGATTAGAGGTGTAACTTGAGCGTATGCATTCATGAAGCGGGGTAAGGGTTGTTGTATTGCATTGGCTAAACGATAATCTACATTCGGTTTACTCACCAAATCGTAGGCTCGACCACTGAGATATTTGGGCTGAACTAATGTGTCGGCCTCTGTATTGTTGACACCGGTTTGTAGAAACACGAGAGCGAAGCTTAGATAAATCGGTTTAGATTGTATCCTTCGTATTTCATCACGTGATGTCACTTATTTAGTACCAACACGTTAATTGACTTTCACGTGACGTTTAATTACGCGAAACTAGCGGGAGTTGATTTCGTTATATAATATATTACCCTCCTTACTCGATATTTAAACAAGTGAAATGATTGAATTGTGAATCGCTCCATCCGGTCGAGTTATCGCTCGTCCATTTTTACAGATGTTTTTTTCGTTATATAGAATATCGTTATATCGAGACTTGTATAAGTCAACGTCTGTATCCGTAAATCTGTAATTGGTAACCCCCCTTTTACTCTTTTACCAAGATAATGGGACTAAATTTTTTTATATATGAAGCGTAGTAAGAAGGTAACACAGACATAGCTAAATAGCTTCATATATCCCTTCTGTTTCCTTTCTTCTCATTTTCGCACTTCTTGTTTGATTAAAATACCTTTTCAAATTGTCTAACTCGGATCTCGCGATTATGCTTGTATATTTGATATTGATTCTGTTCCTGTTGCTGCAAGGCGTCACTGCGACTCCTGCTCCTCAGTCTTCAGCCTTAGTTGCTTGTTTTGGCTTCTGTGGTACATACAAATTTGGAAGAAGTTAAGAAGTTATAGTGTTAACGTCTTTCATTGTAAATAGCTGCCGCCATTCTTGACTCCCATTCGTGCTCAAGTGATGCCACTTGCCTTTGTGGAGCGGGATCAGCTTTCATGAATGATGCTGAGTCGTAAGCGTCTTTCAATTTATTATGCTCTATAGCTATCTTATTGCTAACTGGACCTTCACATCTCCTAGATGTTTACTTTGTTCAGGTCCAAACGATGAGGATATATGGTCATTTTATAGTAGCGATCTGGTCTCACCATTGTCTATATGTGGACTGCCTACCACACCGGTGTCCACGATCGTTATTACTCCTAGAACTTCGACTACAACGCCAAGTTCTTCCATAGCGGTTTCTATTGCTCCTACTACGTCGACAACTGCTCCATCGACCACTGCTACTGCTACTTCGACTACAACGCCAAGTTCTTCCATAGCGGTTTCTATTGCTCCTACTACGTCGACAACTGCTCCATCGACCACTGCTACTGCTACTTCGACTACAACGCCAAGTTCTTCCATAGCGGTTTCTATTGCTCCTACTACGTCGACAACTGCTCCATCGACCACTGCTACTGCTACTTCGACTACAACGCCAAGTTCTTCCATAGCGGTTTCTATTGCTCCTACTACGTCGACAACTGCTCCATCGACCACTGCTACTGCTACTTCGACCACTGCTACTCCTAGTTCGACAACAGTTCCAGTGGTGACGACCTCTTCTAGTACGTCTCTAAGAGCTTCGCCGTCGTCGTCAACAGAACGTTTCACTACCCTTACTACTCCACCCGAAAGTTCCTCTACTACCACATTGCATTCTGTTTCCATAGTTACGATCGCTTCTACCACCATCACCATCAGCTCCATGGAAACTGACACTTTCTCTTCTGGTGTAACTGGGATCTCGCTGTCTGCTTCCTCAGCGGATAAATATACATCAACTGAAATGAGCAACATCGACACTGTTGTAGTTACGAGCTATACAACAGTTGATTGTGACACGACGACTTCTTCCGAAGAGCTACCAGCTTCTACTCCGAGCTCGACAAGTCCTTCCGCAAAGCTACTAACTTCTACTCCGAGCTCGACAAGTCCTTCTAAAAGCTGGCCAGATTACACTGCGAGCGTTGAATCATCAACATATTATGTTTGTAGTTCCTCTTTCTTGCTTGCCTCAACTCTGACGACTACGTATGAATATATCGGTACTTCTACCCTGACTACAACATATATCACTGAAATTACGTCAGTTTACACCTCTACGTATACCTCAGAGTATGTTCTGCCAATATCCGCGAGTTTGTGTGCTTCCTGGTCAGACGAAACAGATACGCCATTAAGTGTGAATCAACTGTCGACATTTTTAGGCACTACGTCGACAATCCCTGGAACTCCGCAGACAACGTCAACGGTTTCCTCTTCAGCACCAGCATCTAGTAGTACGACGAGCCAAGACGTGATACTAATGGTAAAGTCAATTTCATAGATTCTCAGAAGTAGCTCCTCTTGCCGGACAAATATACAGACTTCCGTCACGTTCCTTCTTATATCTTTATGGCAGAACGTATTCTGAATAGTAGTTATTAGAACTTATATCTAACTAGCATTTTTCTAGTCATCGAAGGCATTAAAGCCCTCTATAATAGACAACTTCGTGAGTTGACTTTTAATACTTTATTGATAGAAATGGTTTTGGCGATTTAACTGGCCATGTTAACAAAGTAGACCGTTACTCCGTCAATCGCAGTCATAACATCTTTGGAAGGTTCTGCTTCAAAGCCTCCAAAATGCTCGCTTTATACGCTTGCCTTAACTGCCTCATTAATGTCTGTGCTTGCCATAGTCTGCTAGACTTTACAAAATACCCAAATAATTGGATTATGACTGCACAACTTGTGGCAAGCATCAGATGCTCTGCTAGTTGCTATCTGTTGCTCTTTTGCTCTTTTTGCATCATTTGCCTCCTAGTTTGCTTCTATTTTTGCTTATTGTCGCTTTTTGGTTAGTATCCTTCCGCCATTTTATTTCAAATAGCACTACTTGCACAAATGTGCTACAACTGTCGAAAATACTGTATCTGAACTTCTAAAGTTTGCTACTATGCTCATGCTAGATGTAAGTGTAAATTCTCAAGAAATGCTAGAACTTTTAGTTATAAATATTCTGCTTTAGAGTTGTGTTCAACAAGTATAATCATGTCTATTGCGAAAGGCCGCGGTTGGTCCAAGACGACGCGCCATCTTCTGAAGTTGAAATTACAAGCCAATTAAATAATTTTCAAGGGATATTGGGCTGATTCCAGGGGTCGTCAAGTCGAGAGTAAAGCGGAGAATGAAGAGGTTAGTTTGCAATACCCTAATTAATGTAGCCCTAATGAAGTCACACTTTCAGCGTGTCAGAGATACACCAGCGACAAAGCAAAACAGCATGACATACTTAAGATACAAATCAATTGCTAACAAATTGTACTGCATCTGAAAGTACCTTTTGCCGGTCGTCCCAACCACAACACAAAAAAAAGACCGGGTTCTCAGTCTCAGTACAGCTTGTTACTTACTGCTTCTCCATTGACTTCCTTCATTAATAAACACCAACTATAATAGGATCAAGTCATCCTTTTTTTGTTTGCGCCTCTAGTTTTTTATTATTTAAGAATTTCCAATATGAGCACGGTCACTAAGGAAATTGGCGGAGTAAGTTCATCAGATTTGAATGAGTTAAGGGCTTGCTTGGTTTTGGCGACAACGTTCAGACCGATTACAATTCTCTACAATATATCAGGCCTGGCAGAAAGATTTACAAGAACATCAGGATAAATGAGACAAATCACTGAAATGTCAGTTGATATGGATCTCGGAGAAGATGTTAATGCCGGGAGAAAAATTTATTGTTCGAGAGAGAGAGTATTTTTGGAAAGCCGATTTAGCAAGCCCTCAACATCTATGTTATTCTCCGAACGAAATTCTAATGGTAATTTCAAAATCTAGGCTTCCAACGGTGGAAAGCGAGTCATACCCAACGACAAGGCTCCAAAATGGTATCCTACCGAAGACATCTCCGCTCCTAAGAAGGTAACGAATAGATTTATATATAAGTTGCCATTCTTAGAACAAAGAAGATCGAATGAAGGGAAAATCACGAAGTTTTGAGAATCATTAGCTGACATGAAATATAGGCTCGCAAGTCCGTCCGCTCCTCTTCCCTCCGTTCTTCTCTCAAGCCAGGTGCCGTTCTTATCATGCTCGCGGGACGATTCCGTGGGAAGAGAGTTGTCTTCCTTAAAGGACTGCAAGACGGCACCTTACTCGTAACTGGACCATTTAAAATCAATGGTGTTCCTTTGCGGAGGTAAAAATAATTTTATAATTAATTAAACTGACAAATAAAATTTGGGAGCTCACAAATCTATAGAGTTAACGCTCGTTATGTCATCGCTACTTCTACGATCGTCCCCGTTGAGTCCATTTCTTTAGACAAATTCAACGTGGAGTACTTCTCGTACGACAAGAAGAGCAAGAAAAATGAGGGCGCCTCTGAATTCTTTGGTGATGCCGACAAGAAGGAGAAGAAGACTATCAGCGAGGTCCGTGTCGCTGACCAAAAGGAAGTTGACAAGGCTTTGTTGGCTGAGATTTCGAAGATCTCTAACTTGAAGGCATATTTGTCTAGCAGTTTCAGTTTAAAGAAGGGTGACAAGGTATGTTAATTTCCTTTTATTGTGACTTCGTGTGTAGTATGATGTCAATGCTAATGATTTGATTCTAGCCTCACCTCATGAAGTTCTAAGAGACGGGTTAGCTAATATTTACTAAAGCAGAGGATTAAATAGTTGGTTTATATAGTAATTCTAGTCATTTTTAAGTATTATTCGTATTCTTCTTCTCTAGTAATCATGATATCGCGTACGCTCCTGCATGCTATCGTTATGTACTATCACTATTGTCAACAGTCATTGTTGATCTAGCCATATTTTTTGTAGCAAGTGTCATCATCAGAATTGTTATTCTGAAGACTCAAACCGGACCTCTCAATATGTTTTGAGTCTGATGCTGAATGGTGTCAACTTGTGGTGTATTTTTACGATAGTCTAGTTTTAGTAGCTCCAGCCTGTTGGGTAAGGGACCATACAAAAAACCGCACGAGTTAACTTTCCAGCCTTTTGACATATCAAATTTGCCGCTCCTGACATAGAAATTCACGAGAATTTTCTTCTTTATTGCGAGCTTTAATAGCTTGCATATGGTAGGCTATAACTTTATTACCATCTGGAATTAGCTCTAGAACAATGCACCGGTAGCGTATTTACAACGTGAAAGCTGCAATAGAGTGAGCAAGAAAGCAACGAACTCAATGTTTACCATTTATAAGATCATTGATTGATTGATCTAGTGTAAATTATCTTAAGATAGACTATCAGTCCTAAACGATGTTGTTTCTCTATTATCATTCTGCTCGAAATCTCATTCTTACCACTCTAGTTCACAAGTAAGCTAACTTTTTTTCATTCTAGATTACGAACTTTCAACGAAAATCACTGCGCATAGAGATTACGAACTTTCAACGAAAATCACTGCGCATAGTTTTCCACCTGGCATTGATCGCAACAACATTTCAAGGGCGATTGTCGGACGAGAGTGAAATTAACGAAGATCCTTAGTCAAAACTATACGTAGTTGGGCAACAGAGAGTTGAATATCGATTACAAATCACTATACGAGCTTAGTCTCTTGAAGCCATTGTAATCCTTGTTTCACAGAAATCTAGGGGCCAGGCACTACGTATTCTCATCTGAAGGAAATTTGTCTGCAGCTGATGAGATTATGTCTGCAGGACGAGTAACTGGAAGCAACGATGGTGGCAAGAAGACCGACAATAAGGTTAGCAATATTGGTGGCAGTGGTAAAGTGGCGACAATAAAATCCCCGAAAGCTACTTTATCAAGGAGTGACGATAAAAATGGTTTACATAGTGATCAGATAATGCATAATGGTGACGAAGAAGAAGCACTAAAATACGAGGAGGAGGATGATGAGGAGGAGGAAGAAGAAGAAGAGGAGGAGGAAGAGGAAGACATTGTCCAAGTCGATGATGAAGAAGACGAAGAATCTTACTACGGTAAATTATAATAATAATAGGGAATTTCATATCTTCTAATTTTGTTAGATTCTGGATCGTCTAGGTCAGACGAAATGGAGACTTGGATATCTAGCTTTTGCTCTCTAAGTGGGCATGAATACTTTGCGGAGGTCTCTGAAGACTTCATTGAAGATGATTTTAATCTTACCGGCTTGAACGCGTTAGTGCCATACTATAAGGAGGCTCTAGATATGATTTTGGACTTTGATACAGAGCCAGGTATTTACTGCTTTTTTATTTTGGTATTTTAATAGAAGTGACTCTTGGATCCTTACGATTTAGATAATACCGTGAGACTGTCGAACATTCCTATAATTGAAAGCTCAGCAGAGCTATTGTATGGATTGATCCATGCCAGATTTTTACTTTCACGGCCTGGTTTACAGATAATGGTATGAGTTTTTTCTAATTTAATATCGGCGATTACAAAGATAATCTATTCTTAGTGCTGATCTTATTCAAGGCGGAGAAATACGATTTGCAGCATTTTGGAGCATGCCCTCGATACTACTGTAATCAGACTCCTGTTCTACCACTAGGAAAGTCAGACCTACCAGGAATAGATACTGTGAAGTTATACTGTCCCTCATGTTGTGATATCTACGTGCCACCCAACTCTCGTTTCCAGTCAGTTGATGGTGCTTATTTTGGCACAAGTTTTCCTGGTCTCTTTTTCAAAACGTTCACTGACCTTCCAAAAATGCTCTCTCTCTCCATATATAGATCATCGACGCATGATAGCTCGACAGGTCGGCTAGCAAACAACAACAGATTAACCGGTGGTAATAGTCGTAACAGCGATAACAACAACCCTAGCGGTAACAGTAGTAATACTGCCAACAATGCAGAGTCGAACAGCAACAACAGTTCGACTGCGGGTTCTACTGAGAGCCTTGACAATAAAGATGGTATCTATCAGATGCGGATATACGGCTTTCGAGTTTCTGAACTGGCTCGTTCAGGTCCAAGAATGACTTGGCTCCGCACAAAACCGTCTAGCCCCAAGGAACTGGATGATTTTGATCGACTTCTAGCTGTTGGTAATAGGAACACCGGATGCGACGGGAGTACTATGATAAATGAGGAGGCAAACACAAGTGAAGATAGCGGCAAAATGGTGACTGATGTTTCTGAGAATGTGACTACAAGTCAGACCACCCTGGCTAGAGAAACAAAAGACGCAATCATGAGTGTTAACCCCGGTGAGGATCTTCCGATGGAATAAAGTTCAAATGGCAGTTGCAATTTATTCGGTCCATCATAGGATTTTATTGAGCTGTAGCAATATCAATGAAGGATAAATTTGGGAATCAGAGCAACTAGGATACATAGAGAAGAATCGCAACTCTAAATGATGATTGGATTTATCAAAATTGTTTCGTTTCGTGCTAAGCCCTTTTTTTGTTTATTAAAGATATTCCTTGTTCATATTTCGTTTTTTGTTGTTTCTTCCATCCTTTCTTCAGTTGCTCCTGTTTTCCTCCTTCATTTTTGTCAAGCATTGATCTGGACAAGATATTGTTTGCTGTTTGACTCGTCTGAAGTAGGACTAGCGAATAGATAAATATGCCAATTTATGTAATTTTAATAATTCAACTATACTTACATCGAACGCTTGATTCTTGATTTTGTTTTCGTAAATTATTAATACTTCGTTGAGGGGGGGTTCGGTTTTGTGTCTCCCCTTTCGTAAAGCTTTTGATAACTGCCAAGCGATTGATTTATTTATTTTGAAAACTTGCACCGACGAACACGCCATGCCATTTAGTGCAAGGTAGAAGATATACAAGGAACAAGAGGCTGTTCAGAGCTATGGAGTTGAAGTCAGAAGTAAAAACCTCGCTGAACGATAATTATTGGGCTGTTGAGGATCATACAAGGATCAAATTGTGTGGCTTCTTATTTTGATCTGACGAGCGCAAAATGGTTTAAATTAATTGGAGTCTACCAGAACAATTTCACCTCTAACACAATCAATCCATGCTAATAATTCATCTGCTTATATCTAATTATATTTAATTACTGTGAAACGGCGACGTTAATTATACTATTCTAAAATATACAATTTCAAGTCTAGTTCGCATACTTGGAAGTCGTTCTCGTGCCTTAGTAAAACAATTACTTCCGGTATCAAATCATAAGACCTGCAGTGCACCCAAGAATTATTGATACATATCCAACAACAAATCCCATGGATCCGCATGCAATCGAAAAACAACCTGCCGCAAAACTGAGATAAATTCCAAGGTAATTGAAAGTTATATGAAAAATATTGATGAAGTCATCAGAATAGTCCGCTGGCAACTATAAGAACTATCCAGGCTGCAGATGAGTAGAGAAAAAACACGACTCCATGAAAATGATTGAATAAGATCCTCAAGCAATTTCGCTAGCTTTCAAGTCTCTATATTTAAGCTCTGCCTTTGATGTATACTTTGGATTTCCAGGACAGATCCTAAATCGCCGAGCACATCGTTTTAGTGAAAACAGCCAATGCGAATCCAAAATCCATGCAAAGATACTAGAATGTCCAACTTCAATTCTCGACCTGAGAAAATACGCAGCCTAACAAAAGCCCAATCGGCGGTCCATCACGGCTGAAGAAGCAAAAAGAGCGGTGACCATAGTATATCAATATATACATAGAACATCAGTAGATAGATCTGTGGTGACAAAGACATTTTTGATCTTTCGACAACTCTGGCGTGTTCTCAGGATCATATGTTCCATACAAGTACATCAGGAACCTGGTTATTGGCGCTCTCTTGGTCCAATGGCAGAGCTAACTTCTCATTGTCACTTCACTATCGTTGCTCCAGTGATCAGTTTTCTGCTCAGTAAGATCAGTAGCGATGTTCGAATTGCGGGGAATTCGGAATCAAGAAACTGGTTAGGGAATTTGGAGACCCTTACACCAGAGAGAAGTTGAATTACTTGAGCTTCAAAGATGTCATATATATGTATAGCATGATGAAAGATTTTGTTTAAGCGCATGTGCCCATGTATCTAATAATGACTGGTTACTTATAGTAAAGTGTATGATTCGTAATCACAGGTTCAAGCCCTCAGATATCATCCAACACTAATAAAATTTTTATTTAAAAGTGATCGCCAAGAGTTTTCAAGACGTACTGGGTACTGGCCCTCTGTACCTGGTGGTGGTGGTGGTGGTAGTAAGTTCGACATAACAATATAATCTCGTAGCGTGTTAAACTCTAGAATTTTGAACCAGTATCAGGAGGAACTTTCCGAATCTTGAGGAGGGCGTTATCCAGGGGGAAAATTTCTAAGTTTAAGAATGACAATGGCACTTTATAAAGTTAAGCCACGAGACGTAGATAACGGCGTCATTCCAGCCAAGCCACCCAATTATAATCTAGCAGTATTCGATAACGATCTTATAGAGGTGGCTCAAGTGATAATATTAAAGTCAGTAGTAGAAAAGATTGAAAATCCCGAGGAGCAAGCTTCTAGTGTATAATCCGGACTGCTGATTGTTGTATATGCTATTGAAGTCAAAGATTAAATTCGCAAAGTCCCCATTGCGAGTAATTGAATAAGCTATCAGAAATAATAGCTCCTAATCAGTCAACACGCGCAATTGATATGTTTTGAGTTCAATATCTACGAGTAACATGTCGGTAAAACAAATAGTAACAAAGACCATATAACCTTGTATATAACACATCAGTTAACCATACAGCAGAATTCTGAAATAATAAAACTCATGTCATATTTTGCGGACTAAAAACAAAATGTTATTCTCAAGACTAACGACAAAACAAACACGTTAACATGAATATGATATGCGTAGAGGAGAGTACAAAATATGATAAAGGAATCTAGAATATATCGAGTATCTATTATATCGAGTATCTATTCTTTCTCAGAAAAGTGAAGGAATGAGCTATCACAAACTAATCAAGATTGCCAGTAGTGTTCAGGGTTCCTTGGGCATCGCCGGACAATTGCCCAGTTGTCCGTGAAATATCTTCCTCATTTGAGAGACTGTTAAGTAAATCCTCTTCTTTGTTGTAGTGGCGGAAGATTACAAAGAAAACCAGTCCAAAGACAAAAGTAACAACTGCCAAACTTGTATAGGTCCAAACCATGTTAGGATCCCTCGCAGTCGGGGAGATGGCAATTCCGAGAGCAGCTCCGAAGGCATTGGTCAAGAGGAACATACTCATCACAAAACTCTTCATAGAGCTAGGAGCCTTGGTATAAGCATACTCGAGTCCAGTAATCGAAGCAAAGATCTCAGACAAAGCGATGAAAAGGTATGCTGGAGTTTGCAACGCCACGTGAACTTGATTAGGAAGAGCACCACCATTCGATGCAGCGCAAGCAAGAGGGTAGTCATAGCATGGCGGAGAATTGTAGATGACTTGTTGAACAATAGCAGCATAAGCCATGGCTAAGGCACCAAACATGAAACCAAAAAATATCCGGGTGACAGGCTTGAACGGAATTCCTACACGACGCAAAAAGGGATAAACTAAATAATCACAAATTGGAATAAAGATAATGATAGCCAGAGGATCAATATTTTGCATGATGTCGTTAGGAATTCCGTGAGTCTGCATCTCTCCGGCCTGTGAAACGAAGTTATTCATCATTTGACCATAAACGAGCCAGTAGATTGGGTAGAAAATGAAGACCTTGCATGCCTTGATAGCACGGGAAACCTCATCAACAAAGTGATCCGTCCATGGCACGGGAGATAAGTTAATCTGCGTGCGAATAGTTGGCTTTGCACGCTCAAGCTTGAACTTATTAAGCGTACCAATTGCGAGAATACGGAACGCGTCAGGGACAACAGATCCTCTGGGAGCCTTCTTAACGTAATAAGGGCTACCAAAAATCAACGCAACAATCCCGACAAAGAAGAAACAGAAAGGTAACAAATACGCCGACCAAAACCCAACATTAAGCTCGAGCTCGGTGGTCGCAATAGCAGAAAGAGAGCCAACGTTGATGCAGAGATAGAAAATCATGAAAAGCGACTGGATTGTCACCGCCGGATCAACAATGACTCGCTCGCCAGATTTAAGCTGCTTGACATATTTTTTGGTGTTGGTGTACTGCTCCGCAATCAAGGGTGATACATTAGACTTGATACCTCCAGAGCCAAGACCAATCACAATCATAGCAGTGACCAATCCTCCAAGTGAAGCATCATTAGCAATGGCGACTGGCAGAGAGGTGGTGAAAAGAATCAAAAGACCGACAATGTAGACACAAGCAAAAACACAGATAGTTTTGTACTTGCCCCAGTACTGATCAGCGGTAACAGCGCCGAGGATAGGAGTGACATAACACCAGAACTGAAAGAAATAGTTCAAACCAGAAGCAGAACTTTGTCCAAGGCCAATAGCACCTGGTCGAAGAGGGTCGTCTTTAGAGTTTTGCATATAGTTCATGAATGGACCCGTCAATCCATAGTATGAGAAACGCTCACAAAGCTCAACCAAAGCAACCAGCCACGCCGACGGAGGAAGATGGTCAGCAACACGTCTCAATGTACGCAGGTCATGATCCGAGATCTCTTCATCCGATACAGACACATACTTGGCGTCATAGCCCGACTCGAGGACAGACTCAGAACGCATGATAGAGTCTTTGTTGGGAGAATTCGAGGAGCTAGTAGTGTTGACATCCTCGAGAGGATGTCGGTCAACCTCTTCACGATCTATAGGAGCACTTTTTTCCATAATAACAAATTAACAAGATCCAAAAAGGAGAAAGTGAGAAAGACAGACAAAAGAAGCGAAATAGAGAAAAGGAAAAGCAGGAATAACGAAGGTAAATAAATGTACAAGGCTCTCTAGTATAAGATAGTAAGACAATGCAGATTGTAACATGCGGTCTATCAAGCTCCAATTTGACAAAGATCCAGAAATCGATATCTCTTGAGAGAGAGTAACATGGTCATCATAATTTGGACCAGAACTTCTCGAGAGCACGGAAAACTCAAGATAAGGAAATCACCAATGACAAGTAACACATCCACAAAACGAGATCAAATCAACGCCAAAAGAGGAAACAAGGAAGCTGATAAATTGAAAATTCGGAAGCTTCGAAAGATGATGAAAATTGCAAGAAGTCTGTTATGAAGCAAAAGAGAGAGTTTCAGCATACCTTCGTCCAGGCTCTAGGGTCTGAAGAAGATTATGTTCGAAATCTTCGTGATCATCATGCGCCGCGAGCGGCAAATAATCGGCTGTTGACGGTCTTAGGCGGGACATGTTGACGACAGAATCTGCACTGGTGGTCTCCGAGCAGACACCAGAAATGAGTTTATGAAAACGACAAAGAGAGAGAAGACGAGCAGAGCAACGCCGGACCTAGTGGAAAGACACGAAACAACACGGTCTTTTGCGATAGAAAGCTCGGCACAGGGTTCAAAATCGCACGTCAACAAAGGCTTGAGCGAACTGAACTAGCGCTGGCTCGAGCGTACAGAGAATGTCTAATGAAAATTTCCTAGATTTTTTAGAACAAGGACAACAACATCATGTCAGGCGAAAGAAAGAGGCTTGGAAGTAAGGTAGCTGTAGACGAAAGTAGAATAGCAGCCGCGGTTTAAGGTTTCGAGAACGATAAGCACAAAGAAAACGCCGACCCGCAACTGCGTCCGCGCTTCTGCCTTAAAGTCATCAGCTAGTATCATCTTATAACACCACAAGCGTCAAACTCCCTCGCACTTTAAACCGAGGTCAGTATTGTAAAAAAAAGTCGACTGGAGGTCCATTTTTCCGACGTTGGCAAATTGATTAAACGATCAATGTCCAAGGGCAGGAAATTAAGCGGCATTCACTAATTGCCGAGGAGTCTCAGAGCTTGAAAATCTTGCCGGAACTTGGAAGAACGTTAATGCACCCTAAAGATTACGATTCAATAAAATAATAAAAAAGTTCCCTAGCTTGAGCCGAGAAAAGTAGTCTAAAGTATAGTCCATCGTAAATGAGCAAAAACGCTAAATATTTTAGCTTTTCCACGCCTACAATCGCAAGCAAGGCAATATCCGTGCTAGATGTTGCAAGATTTATCCGAAGTTGAAACTAGAAACGGAAAGCCCAGTCAACATCGAGGAACAATCGTAAAAACAGCTCACGCGAGCGATTCGAGTCTTAAAAAGCAATTTCTGACGACATTATTCATACACCTGATCCGACACAGAAGACATTACTGTAAGAGTCTAAGTCCGAACAAATTTTCCATAGCAGAAATACCCAGATACCGAAGCCGTGCAAAGGCCGGATCGTCGTTCGAAATATATATTAGAACGGGAACTACGTCGTCTTCGACTGCTCGAACGCAGATTCAACTTGGCCGCTTTTACTGCGGTGTATGTGGTGACTATGAAGTGGCTGACTCATGCTATCTTGGCTGTCATCCATGAGGAACGAGCCACGCAGGCCGAGCTTCGTGGAGCTTAGTGAAGCTTTCCGTTTCAGGAAAGTGTGCGATGAGGTCTACCCATCCGTCTAGAATCGAATTCAAATGTTCGGCTTCGCCCTAACTCTTGATTTTGCCGTAAAGCCGCTTTGTCAACATGCAGTGCCGGCTTCCGTTTTTGAACTTTATGGACTGAATTGTAAATCTGATGTCAGCCTAAGTTCAATTTGACATGATATGAATACATATCATTGAAGAGTGAATCAAGTGGAGATACATCTATGGGACTGAAAGAATGGAAAGTTTGAATCTTTGTAGAGATACCGAGATCCCTACAGGATTAACCAACATGACTTTACATTGTACTTATCCAAAAAAAGGATTTAAAAAACAACAGCATACACCCGACCGACTTGACAAATGAGACAAATAAATTCATGGATCGTTAGGACAGTAAAAAGAGACGAAGAAACAAGCTATCTAATCGAAATGAGTGGCAAGGCGATTAAAGCAAAATAGATCGCATGTAGTTTATCATGATGAATTTTTCATAACAATCAAATATGGCCTGTTTCTTCTAACGCAAACACTTAGTTGTAAGCTGTTTTGGACTTCTGGGGCCCAGACGGCCCCTCTTGCTTTCGGAAATTTATAATTTTGTGCCAAGGTTGCTTATACCGACTGTTTCGGGTAGTTATTCTCCTGATTGGCACTCATTTGCAAGTGCAGCATACGAATAAATCCCAAAACTGATCTGCATAAAGATTCAGCTAGTACATCTGCTTCTTCAGTTTCAATTCTTCACATTTTACGCAAACAATTGTTCCATCATCTCGTAAGATGAATCCATCATCACCAAACGGTGTGGTGCATTCCTAAACTACCATATCAGTATGTATATTCCTAAACAGAGAAAACTTCTATAGATAATGAGTGCGTTGAAACAAGCTTCGGTGATGTACTGACGCATAAACATGACGAGTAGCAACTTACTTCGCAGCTAAAACAGATCGCGCACCAGTCTCGACCGAGGACTTTAATCACCATGTCCCCTTCCTTGATGGTTTGCTGGCATTTCCAACATTTTGACGAAAATTTTTTCATGAAACAGTCATGGCACCACGCGTGACTATCTCTGTTATGATAAGAAGCAGTCGACGAAAACGGCTACATCAAATACATTAGATTTCACTCCTCGACTACTTTGTTACCTTTGAACCTACTTCTCCACAACCGCCACAAAAGAAGTGGCCGACATGATATGTCGATCCCAAAGCCGAAATTATCTCTCCTTCAATAGGCGTTTTGCAAGTTTTACATCTAGGCGAAAATAGCTCATGGTAATCCAAGTGACAGTATACGAATCCATTGTGTGTGTAAAAGGCAGCGTGCTCCAGCGACAGCGAGCAGTGCGCACATTTGAAGCATTGCGGATGATACTCATTTCCTAGAGCTCTTAAAACCGTCTTCGATGACACAAGCGAGCGCTGACACTCTACACATACGTTGTGACCATTAGAATTACCAAACAGCTTTGTCTTCGAAGCAGCAGGGGGAGGCTCGCCCTGGTAGAGAGGATGATCTTTTGGGAAATGGATTACCGGTAGAGGTTTCGTCTCTGTCATTCGATTCCGATCAGAGAGCATACTTTTCTCGTCTGTTGTATTTAGGCGCGCCGACGGTATATGTCTCGTTGACTCCTTGTCGGAGTTTGGATGTGTTGGCAGAACACGACCTGGAATTGACGGTAATTTAAGTCCCCTGTAATCCACAGATCTTTTTCTACCATTTGCATCCTCAAACAGGGCATTCTCGCTTTGGCTTTTGCTAGAATATTTCTGCGGGTGTGGAATATTTGTGTTCTGATAATCGACACCTATCTTGACAGACTGATCATGGGACATAGCAAACTTCGAAGAAGCAACGGTTCCTCGCTCTGGTTGCTCTAACTGGACAAGATAGTCTTCTAAAAGAGTAATCAACTTGATTAGTTCTTCCCAAAGTTTCAGAATGCCCAAATTTGTTGCAATATCGAGACCACTTACGGAGCTGCTTCTTAGTAAGATAACTCTGTCTATGGTCGGCCATTCTGACCACTACCAACACCCACTCTTTCAGAGATATGCAATGCCCAAGTATGAATTTGCACTATCGACAGAGATATCCAATTAACTAAGTCAGCAATTTAGTTGAGAAGAGATCTGTATCATAAGAAGACCGCTGAAATAGTCGAGGTCAACAATAGTAAATCAGGTCGACGTAACCTTCCTTTTCGACACTGTTATGTATTTGTTATTTACTCTTTCCTTAAACGCATTTCTGTTTCCACAGCAACACAGTCAAGCTCCTTCTGTTTAATTAATTACCCGGATTAGTATCGTATCTAAGAATTGAGGTGACGATCTACTTTGAAAAGTTAGAGTAGGCAGTAAATATCTGTATTTCGAGTAGAATTCTTGCGCTCAGTCCTCACAACTAGATTGTCAGCAAATGAAATCATGGCAGGCGATTCGTCGTCTGGCAACTTTCAGCTCAATGAATCAGTAATCTCGCGTCTCGGCGGAGCAGAACATGAATCATCGAGGAGTGCCAGCTCCAGTTTACTTGGCGGTTCGGCTCGATCAAATGGCCCACAGCCTAGGACGACAATTAGATCCTCAACGAATGCGGTCAAGGATACATCACGGTCTTTCATGTCAATATCAGCTGCGGAGTCAGCTTCAAACAGACGCCAGCAAGAGAGCCCTAATCTTATCGGTCAAACGGGACGGCGGCCTTCAACACAAGCGCAGCAGCCACAGCCAGGGCAAAATAGACAAGTCGTGCAACAGCCTATCCCAAAAAGGGTCACAGCAAGCACAAGTGGCACTTCTTTTAGTGCGATAATAGTCAGCTCTAGACAGGTTTGTATGGATCACTGCTTAGACTGGGGTGTGTGCTTATTTGGCCATAGAAAGGAAATCCCATCCTACAACATATACGCAATGTCCCATGGGAATATGGAGATATAATACCTGATTATCTAATAGATGGTGGTATATGTGCTCTTTTCTTAAGGTTAGAGATGAAATTTGGGTGACGGTGTTACCTGAGGCTGACTTCATCACTTTTCTTTTAGTTTGAAGTACCATCGTAAGCGTTATCAGAAATATACATTCTCTTCGTCTGTGAAATTAATTTTGCTTACAGGATTGCATCCTGAGTATATATACGCTCGCATATCGAAATTGGGGAAGAATTTCAGAGTCCGAATACTGTTGGTAGTTGTCGACATCGTAAGCTGGTCTTGAGTACGTTCGTTCTAACATTCTAACTAATACTTGGCAGGATAATCATGCTGAATCAATAAAAGAACTTACCAAGACGAGTTTTGTCAATAATTTCACCGTAATTCTGGCTTGGAGGTAGGCTTTTCGATAAGTTTGATTAATATTTTCTAAACTGATCAACGGCTTTAGTGCGCCAGAAGCAGCATATTATCTCTCTCTATTCAGTTCTCTTCGAACGGCACCACCTACTGCAATTCAAGCTTCTAAGAAAGAAGATTACTCGCAACAGATTATTGATGTTCTGTCGTCTATTCGAGGTGTAAACAAGAACGATGCAGTAAGTCTGATAAGTATGTTTGGTAGTCTCAAGAGTGCCGTGAATGACGGCGGGCGTACAGTAGGCAATATAGCTGGATGGGGAGATACGAAGGTTCAACGATTCCGGACGGCTGTTTCGGCGCCGTTTATTGTAAAAAGGCGAAATACATCGACAAGAGCTGGACGTCGCACCAACCAAGAGGCGCCATCTAAGCGACTAAAAGTATATCAGAGTCCTGATGACAAACCAGAAAGCTCAAGCTCCACTAATCTAGAGAAACGAAAGCAGCCGGTTTCGAACTTGACGACAGTGCCAGAAGCAAATACGCTAGACGGACAAGCAACGGAAATAACAGAATTACCTTCAACTGCAATTGATAACACCGCTAGCATCTCTGGAGATAAACCAATGCCTTTTGCAGGCGTAATGGCTGAGCTGGCAAAATTACGGCAAAAATAGATACATTGACGGCATTATTGACAACATTTGTACATATTTGTAGACTAATATGTGTAATTAAAAGAAAAATGACAAATTTTAAGGCATATTATGGCTCATGAATCAGTAGTGATCATTTCTTAGATGACAGATGGGTGGAGGCAGAATCATAAGAAACAAAAACTCCGTGGTGCCGATCTCGCGGCGGCTCCTTCATAAGCAAGCATGCATATTCAAGTACTGATGCAGCACATGATTTCTGCAGGCAATAGAAAACAGACCGGCGAATGATTACGACTTACATCTTTGCTGATTCAATAACCACCTTTCCCATGATATTATATCTATTAATCATAAATAAGCCTTTGCAAGCTCTTTCCTAAAAATTTAATTTCCCTCAAACTGCTCACCTTTGCTCAAAATAGCTATACCAGTCGTTTAGGACAGTGAGCTCGGTCTCGTCAAGATCACTATAATCTGATACGGCATGCTCGGGCTTCAAGCTGCTCTTTGCCAATCCGCGCGAGGGATCTTTGCCCGCAAATATCTCATAAGAGCCTCCAGGGCCGTAAGATTTCGGGTTCTTAGTAACATCAAAAACTACGCCTTTGATGGCAATGTAAATTTCCGGAGATTGTACGCCTTAAGAATAGCCTGATTAACTACGTCTGCGTCCTGACCTTGTCATATTCGATCTGTAAGAAAAATTGAAACTTACCATCATATTTTCCAAGCTCGGACACCGTAAACTGATAGTCTTTGGGCGGATCAAGCGTGACGGGTTCTTTGGGAGCGAATCGGGGAGCCATCGCCTCGTATATTCTATGGTATTTTAGCTGGATCAAGCAGCTGCTCGAGTGCACTAAATCTGCGAATTGTCCGATGATCTCTTTATTATAGAGCAGCCTCGATGAGTAGTTTTAGGGAGAAAAATCTTGTTTTCACGCAATATTTACTGCAGATTGTGGATGCCAAAGTTGAAGAGATAAGTCAGCGACAATACAGATTTTTTTGACTGGATGGGGAAATTTAACAATCAGTGCGTATATAACGAGATCACGAAGAGACACCAAACTATAATTACAATACGATTCTTAACGGGATATATAAATTATCCAAGAATGCCATAACAAATGAATTTGATCTAATATGCACAAAGTATGATACAGTTACTTCGAGGTACGTTTCTTTTTGTTCCATTTCCTTACGTAACCATTTGTATTGTTCGCCTCCTGCTTCTTGGCAAGATCTTTCGCTTCCTGTTCCTCTTCATATTTTCGTTTCAATGAAGCCTCATCTTTTTCTCCTCCCTGAACCTTTGCTCTATGGCGAGCTCTAGTCTCCCTTTCTCGTCTCCTGTTCACGACTTCAACATTTTCTATAGAAAATTCTACAACTAGCCGTCGCTTTTTGAGGTCCTCCTCGCTATCTACAAGCACCTGTACCTTTTTTGATTTCTTTGCAATCTGATTGAGGTCTCCTTCCCCTAATTTTTTGCTGTCCTTAAGATTGGAAAATTTCTTGTCTAGTTCTTCAATCTCTTTCATAGTAATTTCATGCCCGTTCAGCCATCTGAGTCCCATAAGCGCCAGACGATGGTTAGAAAACTCTATAAATCCGTAGCCGCGACTTCGTCCAACGGTGCCTCCAGTTTTCTGTTCCATTACGATCTTCGCCTGTTTCACGACACCATGCTTCTTTTTTGAGTCTGAGTCGGTATTCTGCTCGTCCCACTTGCGTGATCGGTCGTTCTCTTCTTTGCTCAGCTTTTCTCTCTTTCCAGCTTTGACATCCTCGGCGAATCCGACAATTGCACGCCTAGCCAACGCCTTGAATTGTAGCTCATTCATGCTACGAGGAATATTTCGGACAGCCAGACGTGTCATACTAAGATGAAGAGAGGGGTTGGAGACAAGCTGCTGGCGACGAAGATTGTAAGATTTAGTGCGGAGTTCGAGGTCACCTCTACTTATGGTTTGGGCCAAAGCAGAATTGGGCTGTATTCTGCCCTCTTCCAACAGGAAAATATGTCGTTTATCGCGATTGCTGGGATCCTTTCCCAGAGCCTCAAACCTGCGGTTGAGTCCGTCCGCCGTCAGCCTCTCTGCGCGGCCTTTGTCAACAGCAGGAGCAACCGAGAGCACGCGGCCGTCAAGAACGTATCTCTGGTCGATGGTGTCATCGGCGATCAAGATCGAGGTAGCAGATGTGAGCTTTGGACAGCTAGACACACATTTTTTGGCGTCACTACTGTGTCGAAAACAGACAAATGCCGTGCCCTTGGGTTGATCTGTCTGCTTATCAATAACTGCAACAGCGTAACGAACTGGGCCAAATTGTGAAAAATGCTCTTTGAGCTGATCACTGGTTGCTGTGTATGAGAGGTTGCGGATGAACACAGTAGTATCAGCTGTCTCTTCAAAAGGCTTCTGACGGGCTAACTTTTCTTCTTCATCGACCTGGTCGTCCTCCTCATCTTCCTCGTCGTCCTCATCTTCCTCGTCGTCCTCATCTTCCTCATCCTCGTTCTCCTCGTCTTCGTCTTCCAACTTGATTTCATCTTCGTCATCGCTCCCGTCCTCGTCGCTTTCATCTTCGTCATCGCTGTAAAATGCTTCCTTGTTCAATTCTGCCTCGCTGCCGGCATGCTGCTGCCATACACCCTTCTGGACGGCGAAATCAACTGCGACCTGTCTCCCTCCGATTGTCATGCCGTTGGCTTCTGCAATCGCTCTGACAGCTGCCTTCTTTCTCCGCATAGTGACGAAACCAAAGCCAGTCATGCGACCGTTATCTGTTCTCGGTATAAGGGCATCAGTGACCTTGCCGTACTTCACAAACAATTTCTTAAGCTCTTCAGGATCGCGAATCGACCACGGAAGATTTCGTACTATAAGTCTCGGTCGGCGTTTCTCGATCACGGTGTCCTCATCGTCGGCACCTTTCGTAATCGGCTTGCTTTCACCCCCCTCTTCCTTCTTGACTATGCTATCTACACCGTGATCGTGTGGTCCTCGTTGACGCCGTCGAGCCAGATCAACTTTTAGGAATCGACCGTCGAACTTTGTCTTTCGGCAAGCGACAAGCGCCTTTTGCGCGTCCTCAGACAGTGCAAACGTGACGAATCCAAATCCCTTCGACTGTTTTGTTTCACTATCTGTGACGACGACGCAATGCTTCACGGGGCTCATATTGGAGAAAAAGTCAGACAGCTGCTCGGTGGTTGCATTGAACGGCAGTGAACGCACAAACAATGTCGTGTTCATTGCGCCATCTGCCAGGTTGTCTGATGCCGTCTCAGACATTGTGATATACGATACTTGACTGTCTTGTGGCCTTGTCAACAACTAGCAAAAAACTCCAAGTCTGTGAGAAGAGGGTCCGCTCTCTATGCTTAACGAACTAAGCTAAACGATACAACTAATACCCGACAAATTTTTCTTACCAAATATTTTCTGTTGCTGCCAAGGAAAAATTTTTGGTGTTGGGACTTTTGTGTCAGGGTAACTGTTGTCGCATTTGAGACCGCCTACCTATTTCCAGTGAGAGTTGATTTCGTTATATCTAATATATTACCCTCCTTACTGATTCAATTGTGGATCGCTCCATCCGCTCGACGATAGCTCCTCCATTTTACAGGATGTTTTCGTTGTATCGATTTTCTTTATATCGAGACTTGATTGTATAAATCAACGTCTGTAGTCCTTTTGTCAGGAAGCTCACGTAAATATCTACCAATTAATAATTATTCGCTGTCTTCTAGTTCTGTTTTCGCAGTATGAAGCTTCTGATAATCTTTGGGTAAGGAACAGATAGATCAAATAGAGACTCAATAGTGCCGGTTTCACCCACAATAGTGATTTACATGCTGCGTCCATCGGAAAAATGAGCTCAATGCTGGATACGAACCTATTTAAACAGATTCAGATTTGAGTATAAATATTCACTTAGTAAGGTATTCGTTGGACATCAAAACTATGTTCATTATGTCACCTTGAAAAAAATCATATTACGACCATAATAAGACACAAAACACCAGCTAAACTACAGTTTGAACATATTTATATAGATAGATAGAACCCTAAAAAGAAATTTTCATAATAGCCACAAGCACAATGAGCAAGTTATCCAAGTAAATCAGATACTCGGATGCTTCGTGTGATCAGGTCGTTAGTGTTACTAGCAGCCTGAACTAGATTGGTCTGGTCAGAAGCGTAGAAGTTAGCAGCCTGTCCGAGCATAAGCAATGTGTTCCCGACTTCTCTGCCAGAATCTTCCAGGCTGGGCGAGTCTGACAGCTCATCAGCACCGTCTGAGGCAGGCTCCCCCGGCGTCACACTGCTCATCATTTTCATCGATATCTCGTCTTCGCTGTCCTGATCGTCGATGTTGTCAGAACCGAGGTCGTCCTCGATTTTGAAAGCCACTGGTGGATCCATCATCGAGAACTGTAAATTTCCGCCTTGGTGTGCGGATCTCGAGTGCGGAGTATTTGGCATGTCATCTCTATCTTCGGCGTCCTCGTATTTCACCAACCGGCTCTGCAGTTCGCCGACGCAACTCTCAAGATAACGCAGGTACTCGACAGTGGCCTGCAATATGCCGAGCTTGTGCAAGATAGCCTCTCCGTTCTCTTTGCTGGCGCTTCGACACGACGGAACGAGCTCTTTCAGGCTATCAAACTCCTCGTTCATCTTTGACCGTCGTCGACGCTCGATGGCAGAATGTGCTATCTTTCTAGCTGTCTTTCGAATGGCAGAGACCGTCACCACGGTCGTGTCGTCTGTGTTGCGCTTTGAGCCAGCAATCTTCTTTCCCTTGCTAGCAAGAGCAGGAGCAATCATCTGCGGCATAGACTCCGGCTGCTTCGCCTTCTGCGGCTTTGGCAGCACGGGCTGCATCTGGATGATCCGGCGCGAGCGCATCGGCGGAGGAGGTAGTTTCGAGTTTGCAGTCTTTCCGCGTGACCTAAATTTCTGTGCTTTGTCATCCTGCTCCGAATGCTCTTGCTGTACCTGCTGTGCCTCCTGCTGCTGCACAGTATCGTCTTTCGGCAGAATGAACTTCTGCCGCGACGCAGCAGGAGGCAGGAAGAACGTATCTGGCGGAGCACATTGGTTATTTGGGTTTATCTCTGCCGACAGCGGCGGAGTGATCAGCGCATTATTCGCGCCGAACTCAAACGGCAGGACCGCCCTCGGCGACGTAGAAAAATGCGCAGGCTGGTCGTTCATAGCGCACTTGCACGAAAACCTTGTAGCTTACGTTGTCGTCCACGATACGGACGAGATCTCTTATTTATAGGGTATCACCGATTTCTAGGGGCATGCCGAACGCCGGAAGGGTACCACTCAAGACCGACCAATCACATCCGCCGAACGAGACCAACCGTGCCTCGTGCGCCGTGAAATCGTGCGAGTAATACAAAGTGATTTAGTCGAGCGTTAAAAGACTAGATCCTCGCCCCGGAGCCGCTTCTTGACCTTTGCACGTGACTTTCTGGGTAGTTGCGCTCCAATCAAAGTTGTCAGGTTACACACGAGTATTTCACGCCCACGCGACCAACACAACGCGGCCTTGCACGTGCGTCCTTTTTTCGTCCCTCTGGGAATCAGGGCTAGGGCCTCGTGTGCGGCCTCCATTTGCAGCGCCTCGGCAAATCACGGCGAAGCGCGGCCGAGCCGCCGGCCGGGTCGCTCAGTGGCTGTCGACTGGCCTTCGATGTCTACAGTATTCTAGCAGTTGTTAAGCAAGGAAGTCGAGCAAGCCATGAGTGGCCAGACGGTTGCCAGACGGCTGGCAAATGGTCGCCAGACGGTCGCGATGGTCGCATGAAGCTGTCTGTAAGTGCTACATCCCGCGAGGTCGCCTGATCGGCGAGCAAAATCCGGCTGAGCCCTGGATCCAAACAGAACGTGCCGTTCTGCGCTGCTGGCCGTTGCGCCTATCAGGGCGCCAGCATGTCCCACAACAGATCCACGGATCCGCAAATTGAAGGTGAAGCCATGACGGAATCAGAGCAGTCGAGACCCATTTGCACCGCTGGCCGAGTCGGCAGAGCCTGCGGACCCAAGCAGCCAGGCCAGCAACTCGTAGCTATTGTACACTAGCAACCAGACTTGTCTCTTGATCTTGTGCTGAGGCTGTTGGCAGCATAGTGTTTAGTCAGTTACCCGACGATAATGAGTTAACCCTGGCGTGGGTTAGCGCGAAAGCACTGACCATCTTGTGCGACAGATCATCTCATGTCGGAGGTATGGCCGAACATAGGAGCAAACTACGGAACGAAGACTGGCAAAAAGGGCCTTTCTCGCAAAAGACGCTCGAACATCAGCGAAGCATAGTAGTACTTGTAGCGTGCCAACGAGGGCGCATCCATGGGCATTCACATCAGTATTAGACTGTCATAAACTTAGAATATGCATAATTGGATTGTTAATAAAGCTCTGGTGCTGCCTGAGGTTGTTGCAGAGAACTTTACCCGGCCGCGTACTGCAGGCAAGTTTCTTTGAGCCTCGCATCGAGAAATTTTTGAAACTACAACTGCAAGAATTGACTGGATCTCACTCTCGCTGCAATTTTTTGGCTTTTTTCTTTTGCACATCGCTCTTGTTGCTGCTTTCTTTCGTCTATTCTGCGTCTGCGTGCTAGACTGAGCGACTGCTCGATTAGTTTTGCAGCAATTCTTTTGTTTTTTGCGGCAGCACTAATCTTACGTTCCTGACTCGCCTCGGCATCTCGACCCCTGTGGACCGTAAGCCTTTGGAGCGCAAGCCTTTTTTTGGGCATCTCTAGTGTTCTCTTCCAGCATTTTATCGTACACGTTGACCTTTCTCGCATTATGTCATCACTTCATTTATAAGTCACTCTCTTTTCTTTTAAATCTGCTGCTTCGTGGCTACCATCTCCGGTCTTCCATTGAGCACAAGTGATGCCTGTGCGTCTAATAGTTAACAAGACCTCGACCGACATCAGCCTTACCACGCAATGCTGTCGGAACTGCTTGAACGTGTTTTTCACTACCTGAAAGACACTTTCAGGCTCAGGTTCATGCTCATCCATGGTATGCTCCTAATGGTTCTCGGCTGTTATTTCTCCGGCTAATCTTGCAAATAGCTATATACATTATGGTTACTGCCATAATCACTTCTATCCTCATCTATCCGCAGAAAAATATGGCTTATATCGACAGTCTGTTCATGTCAGCCGGCGCTGTCACTCAGGCTGGCCTGAACACGTGAGTTGTTGAATCATCTGGATAGTTAGGTTTTTGCTAACAGGAGGCAGAGTCAACCTGAATGACATGACGACATTCCAGCAACTTGTGTTGTATCTGATACCATGGATTACAAACCCTATCACCATAAACGGAGTCCTCGTGTTTTTCAGACTGCATTGGTTTGAGAAAGAGTTCGAAGACATTGGTATTTGCTCGGTTTTTTCTTTGAGATTCGACCTGAATGCTAACTGATATTGTCTAGCTGAACGAGCTCGAGCTCAACACAAATTGCGCAAAACGAGGACAATGGCCTCTGAAAATCATCCTGCCACAGACATTGAACGGCACGGTGTTGGTAGTCGGCCCATTGTCATCGTCTCTAGCGCAAAGATGCAGGAGGGCACGTTTCCTGGACAATCTACGTTCCCCATCGAGCAGATAAACAAAGCCGATGGTCGTGACTCACGTACAGTTACGCCTAGTGATATCGAACTTTCCCCGTTAAAGCACGAAAGCTCCTCTGACGAATACACAAAGAAGGAAAATTGTAATTTTAATATTTTTGAAACTATTACAGAATTATCTGTCTGATTTCTGATTTCTACTAGGCTATGCAAATGGAATTGGCCAACTTAGCCAGCCTGCTGATAGGTACGCTTATGTTCCGTTTTGACTCTTCTGCAGATTACTCAATCATTTCAGTGACTCTGACGGCGAAAATCCTTCCATCGATGCGCCAGAGCGAGACATCAAATTCTCAGATATGCCATCTCCAAGAGCGCGCCGCCGCTACAACGATTTCGTAATGGATGGCCCTCCTCTTGTGATCAAGGGACCGAGGGAACTGGAGAATGAAACTGAAAATACTTATCCAGCGTCTTACTCCTCCTCGCCTGTAGATGAGACACACGAAAATATTACTTTTGGCGAGCTCCCAACACCGAGACAGCCACAGTTTCAGGAAGACCATAATTTTCGTGCCACCGATGACTCGCCTCTGGGGCAGCGGAATGATATATCAAATCCTTGTGACCCCTCCCACATAACCTCGTCTATACAAGAAGGACGTGACATCCGGTTCGGCGATCTACCTTCGCCAACACAGCAGCACCATTTACGTGAGAACTATCATCGCTTTGTTACCGACGACCCACCTCTAGTGATCAAAGGGCCCAGAGAGCAGGACGATGATTTAGATGGGGAACAATCAAGCTCAAATAAATCGCCGAGCCAGAAGCATGAGTACTCTGGGTCTACAGATGATACCGACCTGGAGCGCGCCCAATCGCATATAATTGTTCCATCTCCAGATGCTACTGGTGGTCACAAGTTAAACAAGCGGGCTATGACTATCGAAGCACCAGAGTTTGGCACATTGCGCTGGAGAAACTCTTTTGGTCGAAAACTACGAACTGCAGCAACGTTTGACGGTATTGAACGTATACTTTCTAAGGCCCGCAACCGAGATACCTCGCCCTCCTCTAGAAGATCGTCTTTCAAGCGCTCGAATAATATCATAATGCCGTACTTGTCTTACCAGCCGACGATAGGCCGCAATTCTTTCTTTGTCGGACTAACAGACGAACAGAGAGACGAACTAGGCGGCGTTGAGTATCGGTCCCTCAAACTGTTGGCTAAAATTCTAGTTGGTATGGATTTATTTCTCAGAACATGATAATTGCCAGTTCTCTAATTTAATAGGCTACTTTCTGCTACTGATGATATTTGGACATATCTCCTTGATTCCATGGATCATCAATTCAAGCCGCTACCGGAGTGTGGTCACTTCTTATGCTCTGTCTCCGCCATGGTGGGCTAGCTTCATGGCGGTTTCTTCGTTCTGCGACGTAGGTTTCAGCCTTGTGCCCACTTCCATGGTCCAGTTCAATCAAGCTGTCTGGCCTCTACTTCTCATGAGTTTTCTGATTGTCGTGGGAAATACAGGATTCCCATGTGCTCTTCGGTTCACTGTCTGGGTCTTTTCGAAGCTCGTTCCCAGCGGGACTTCGCTAGGCGAGTCTTTAGCTTTCCTACTAGACCATCCGCGTCGCTGCTTCACTCTTCTGTTTCCTAGTACTCCGACATGGATCCTTTTCGGCTTATTGATACTTCTCAACGGGATAGACTTGGCCTTGTTCCTGATCTTGGATGTCAACAGCTCGCAACTGAGTTCTCTTACCTTAGGTCAAAAGGTGCTTGATGGATTGTTTCAGGCCATTTCTACACGAACTGCCGGACTGAATGTGGTGAACCTGGCTGATCTCAATCCAGCGGTTCAAGTTAGTTACATGGTGATGATGTACATCTCCGTTTTTCCCATCGCCATCAGTGTTCGTAGGACGAACGTGTACGAGGAGCAATCTCTCGGGATATACTCTACAGACGAGGAGGAATCGATGATGGAGGAGCAAGAGCACAATGAAGAACTTGAAAGACTCGAAGATCAAGGCCGTCGAGGGTCATTTGCCAGCTCTAGTAAGCGCCAACCCCACAAGAGAAAGCGAAAGACGTTCATCGCAAATCACGTGCGACGGCAGCTGTCTTTTGATCTATGGTATGTGTTCTTGGGACTTTTTGTAATTTGCATCGCCGAGGCAAGCAGGATCCAGAGCGGTGATCCTAACTTTTCAGTGTTCTCTATCCTGTTTGAGATCGTCAGCGCTTATGGTACTGTTGGGCTCAGTTTGGGCTATCCAACAGTTGATACTTCTTTGTCTGGCGAATTTAACGTCGTTTCAAAGCTTGTCATTATTGCTATGATGTTACGAGGACGACATCGTGGGTTGCCGTATGCTGTCGATCGTGCAATTATCCTGCCAAGTCAGTCGCTCGAGAGGAAAGATAGGCTTGAGGATCAGCGAGAGGCCCGACGGTTGTCGACGGTGAGCCTTGTAGGACGCTCAACCGGAATTAGTTCCGGATTAAATCCAAATACCAGGTTTAATCCAAGTACCGGGTTTAATCCAAATGCCGGGTTCAATCCAAATGCCGGATACAATTCTGCTCGCCGTGCGCGCAGCATGTCATTGTCTGCTGCATAAGTATAATCATATGTTTATTTTTGGTTTGCTTGTCTTTTTTTGATCCCTGTGGGCTCTCATACAGTTTTGTTAAATGTCTTGTCTCTTTCTTTATATTTTGCTCTTAGTAACTACGAGCGTTGGATAGTGTGCAGCAAACAGGACTCGTCGACAGTGCCCGCTTAGACGGTGCCGGCCTAGACAGTTAATAACATGTTCACATTATCTTAATAACTATTATTACAAGGTAAAATTATCAGCTTTTTTTTCAAATTTGTTTTCCTACAAAAACAATGTACAGTGGCTTGTACAGACGTTGACTTATACGATCAACTCTCGATATAACGATATTCGATATAACAAAAAAATATCTGTAAAAATGGACGAGCGATAACTCGACCGGTTGCATTGGCTAAACGATAATCTACATTCGCGTTACTCATCAAACCGTAGGCTCGACCACTGACATATTTGGCCTGAACTAATGTGTCGGCCTCTATTGTTGACAGTGGTTTGTAGAAACACGAGCGAAGGTTAGATAAATCGGTGTTTATGATTACATATCGAGTAAGGAGGGTAATATATTATATAACGAAATCAACTCCCTGTAGGTTGAACTGAGGCGCCACCCTCTATTTTAGGAGTTCGCCGAGTGCGGTCCGTGTCGTCATCGCGTAGTAATCATGCATGGAGGGTCAAATGATGCGCCGCCCTTTCGACCGACGAATATCAAAGTAGATAGAACGCCTTTTGCCGGTGCATACGCAGGCGTTGGCAAACATACGGCGTGAAATCGTGAATAAACCTTTTATGGGCAGTTCTTGAGGGGAGTTTTGGTTTGCTGCTCTGTCAAAGATTTGAGATGTCATTAGTGCATGTGCTAGGTTAATAACATCAGTTTCAGAAACTTCACAACTATTTTATTAGCTTATTTCCCATTCTCTGAATTTCCCTTTCTTTTTAATAACTAGATTTTGATCTATTTATAGTCTTCTGTTTATCAAAACTGGTGCTTCTCAGCAGTAGATCTAGCATAAATAGGTATCCATTAGTCTGCTTATAGGTTTGTGTTTTTGCTACCGAAACTTGTAAGACACGGTTTGGTTAACATGAGTCTTTTTTATCAGTTGTTCACCAGCTCTATTTTACAACTTTAGTGGTGGCTTAGATCATTAAAGAATTTGATAGAGCAGAGAACGGGGAGTCCAGACATCGACTGTAAGGGACAGAGCGAATATTTGTCTTGCTCAGATCAGGGCAAGCACGGGAAATCAGGCATACAAAATAACGCAATAGGGCTGTCTGTTTAATCAAATCGTCATGGGTATTCCATTGTGGGAAAGCTCGCCAAAGGACTCGCCAAAGGAGTCTGTTCTGTCGTCTCTTGCACGGCAGAGAGTTTGCCAGCAACAGCAGCACGAACAGGCAGCAGATGTGCTCCGTCACAGCCGGCATGGGTCGACGAATTCTGCCTTCCCTTCACTGAGCCGCACCAGATCTTCTTCAGCAGGGATACACAGCAGTAATGTCACTGATATCGAGCTGGACGCGATGGGTTCAGCCCGGGATAGCGGGTTGAGCAGACTCAGGTTCAGACCCGGCAGCGACTTTGCCAGCGTGGCCTCGGCTAGGAGATACAGTAGCTCTGTGAACCCCAACACGAACGATGCCCAGCCGCTGGTCATTGTTCTATCAAGTGGAGATTCGATTCAAATATTTCCAGAGGATATAGATGGCCTGATGGAAGAGGAAGAGGAAGAGGAAGAAGAGCTGGTATCGTGGGACGACGATATCTATCCGGCTAGTCACTATAACGACGATCAAGACGGAAATGACAGTGAAAACTTGGGTGATGACGAGTATAATGATCCCATTAGTTCAAGGCTTTCTCGAGTGGATCAGTCATCTCATGGTCATCGACAACAAAGCAGATCTAATGGCTATAGAAATGACCTTGAGGTAGCCGCCCCTACATATGCACAGATTGCTGCTTCAGCTGTTTCTAGAGCAGATAATCGTCGGCGAGCTCGACATCTTCGCAGAATTGAGACTGAACAATCACAGTCACTCAATACAAATAACTCTTCTTCTGATCCAGTCAGAGATCATCAACAGAATTTAACATTAGTCGATTACACAAGGACTCTACAAGATCTGCGACGAAATATTTCGAACAATTCTTACGATTCAATCTTCGAAGATGAATGCGGAGAGGACGGTGTAAGAGATGGAGATTCAGGTGCCAATGATTTTGTCCACGGAGACATGCCCAACAGATTTACTAATTTAGTAAATCAAATCCGCCGAATCGGTGTCGCGCATGATTCGTTCTTGTCAACACGATCTGATAATGATCGAGGCACCATTAACATCAATAGAAGACTAGGATCTTCAAATTTCCTCACTACTCGCCGCGCATCACCTTTAGATCTAGATGGATATTACAGCAGCCGGCGAAGATTACGTCGTAATTCATCGTTTCGGAGCAGCCAAGCTGGCGTGTCATTTGAGCGAGATGAGCATTCTTTAATCCCCCATGATGAGCGTACCTACGCGGATACTCCATCTTTATCAGAAACGGTGACATTTGATGATCAGCAAATAAATGGTAGAGACGATATCTCTATGAATTCTACATCTAACGACATCAATCTAAACTCTATTCTTCATCGAGCTGATATTCTGCAAGATCGACTAATTCTTGTTCGTGATGCGAGACGTGAGCTCCGGATGATAGAACGCGAGACTTTAAGAAATCTGGACCGTCTGCATGAAGTTGCTTGTGGCCCGCTATAGAAGTGATGCCATAAAGGACTGAAATGAATTAACATGGCTATGCACATGAAATCAAGTGCAGGCGTTTTTTTTTCTTTTACCATTTACTTATGGTTAGGTGTGTGTTTGGAATATTTAGTAATGGATGGTGTTGGCTGCAGCATAGGATTGTTATTGTTTTGTACTTTCATCTAATATATTTTTCACTTTTTTGTTCCGCCATCATGTATAGCAAATTGGCTTACATTTTAGGGTATCTGAAGCTAGACTTTCCATCCGGTGTTATATCACGCTTACTGCTCCCACTGTTGAAATTGAACTTTCACAATTATCCAGTAAACTGAGTAAGATATTATAACTAGCTATCTAATGACATAAACTCCGATGAATCATAAAACAAAAGAACAACCCGTCTAACGAAATTAAGTGCTATGAATTCGAGTTTTTATTGAACACTCTTTTTCTTAGCTTTATCAAAGCGAGCTTCCACCCAGAGATGTTCTTAGACTCCAGATCTATATATATTGGAGCGCTGGTGCCTGAATTGAATCGTATCTCTCCTCTCGAGTACCATCAGTGCTTTTTGCAAAGCGTGCTGCGAATATCCCTTGCCGGTAACGAACTCCCGCATAAGAGTTTGGTAGGATGTACTCCAGCCAATTGGCAGTCGTCGTTTGAGTTCTGCCTCAATCTTGGTCACCTCTTCTACAAGCTCTTTGCGGGATCCAGATCCCTGTCCGACCGCGTCCATAGTTGACGCCAGGAACAACCGCATGGCCTCATCGACGTGTTGTTCGGTCGCCACAGGCGAAAGTTGAAGCTTGGCCAGTGACTCACTTATCCTAATTACGGCTTCGAGCTGTCGAATAGTGATTGGAATCGTCGATCTTTCGTTGGAATCCTGCTCAGCCTGGTACACCTGCTTCCGGATACCAACAAAATGACTGGATAACTTCTCTGCTGCCTCAGGAGAAAGTCTTGGCGCACATTTACTATTCGGACGTATTAGCCGCCGATAACTACATAAAGATGACAATAAGATGAAAATTCAGAACTCACGATTTGCAATACGAAATGTAACGACGCATCTTTTGAATAGGAATATCACCTGTTGCGTTTTGCTCTTGTGGAACTTGGTTCATGTGGATATTGATGACATGCTTCGCGATTGTCTATATGTCCAACAAATTAGTTACTACATATCATATTGGCATGCAAAATACATACCCTATCGCGAGCTTCGTTATGATCGTCCTTAACGATAAAAATCATATCAAAACGCGATAATATAGTAGTTTGAAAATCGATATTCTCGCCTGGTGTTTTCATGTCATCGTATCTTCCGAAAATTGGATTTGCCGCAGCTAAAACACTAGTCCTCGAGTTAAGAATAGTGGTGATTCCAGCTTTGGCAATCGAAATTGTTTGCTGCTCCATTGCCTCGTGAATTGCAACACGATCCTCGTCTCGCATCTTGTCAAACTCATCAATGCAGACCACACCACCATCTGCCAAAACCATGGCTCCACCTTCAAGGTAGAACTCCCTAGTAGTGTGATCACGCTGCACAGAAGCTGTCAAACCTGCGGCAGATGAACCTTTTCCCGAGGTATAAATGGAAATAGGCGAAGCTTTTTCCACAAACTTGAGGAATTGAGATTTGGCTGTTCCAGGGTCTCCAAGCAAGAGAACATTTATGTCTCCTCTTAGTCTCATGCCATCAGGTAGAATTTTCTTGGAACCACCCATTAGCAGGCATGCAATCGCTTTTTTAATGTCCGCATTCCCATAGATGGAAGGTGCAATGCTGTTTGCGAAAATTTCGTATAAGTTTGGATGTCGCGAGAGTGCCAAAAACTCCTCTTCCTCTTCGTCTGTGAAAGATGAATGGCCCTTGCTGTTGTGAACATTTTCAACTTGAAGTCCCACCACACGAACATACGGATTTCGAATGGCAACCGCTCCAGATCCCGTAGATTTTGAAACACTCTTGTTCTGATAGATGGAGTAGATTCCCATCACTGTGCATCTACTCCCAGGAATAACCTTATTTGTTAAGTAGCGATCCGCCGACAAAATTATATGTCTTGGAAGCTCACCAACAGGAACCATATCGGGAGCTTCCTGGAGTTTAAGTACTTGCTGATCAATGAACGTACACTTCTCATGTACGATAACATACGGATCCATAGGACAGCTCTTTTCCTCACCTGGGACAGTGTCGCCTTCACATACGCGAGGCATCTGAACTCCCGAGAAACCACCAGACACCGCGAGCTTTTTTACATGATGACATGATTTGCACATAAGATGGAGGACTGTAGCTTTCGATGACAGAGTAGAAGCACCAATAACGATTCCTGGTACCCGAACAAGCTTTGATATATGACTAGCATTGATATCTCTGATCGAGATTGCATTCGCGTTAGACGTAAGCGTAACTTGGCATTCTGGGAACTCACGAGAGTTATCAGAACCCGGAAATAGAATGTTTCTTGCTACCTCTTTGACAGCGCTTTCAAACTATGACGAATTAGCGTTGTTTAAAAAGCTATCGTGCAAAACAGTCGAAGTCACGTACCAATGGTAAAAGCTCTGCAGGCTCATTTGTGACTCGATGAGCCAAATCTTCGTTATACGAAATTAGATGCCCAATGTCGACTGATAATAGGTACTCTTTTACAAGTATGTTTTCACGTAAGTGATCTCTATTCGAATGTTAGCATAAATCACCACTAAGAGTTTTTTGGTCTCATACCTATATATAAAATTGCTATCTATTCTAAATTGAAGAATGAAGTCTTTCAAAAGACCTTCTGTCTCAACACGAGAGTCCTCCTGACTTTCAGCTGGAGCAAGAACGCTTGTTGAGTATACTCGAGGTTGATCGAAAGACATAGAGTTCACCTTATTTCGTCGTTTAGGAAAAACTTGAACTCAAAAAGGTCCTGATGGCTGGCGAAATAATTAAAAAAATTGAAGAATAGTTAATGGAAATGAAAATTCATCACACCCGAATTAAAAAATCAATTAGAAGAGAAGACTCGACGAAAGAAAGGGATAAGACGCGTCGCGTCAACCAATTTTAATTGAAGCCGTATTCATCAACTTCAATTAATATAACGTTCTGTTGAAGTTACCCGTATTAACCTAACCCTCAGCCACTACTTTGTTTCAATGTTGGGTGGCTGGCTGCCAGTACTTGAATGTGGCTTAGATATCGTGAATCTCTCGAATTTCGTAAAACTTTGATTCCTATGGTGCTGGCTTGCTTGTGCTATATCGTCATTTGCTTGCACGTTAACATCTCTTAGAGCTCTTTCATACATGGAATTGCCTTCATCAACGGAGAAAACTAAGGAAGTTGCGGCTGATTCCGAAGGAAATCCTGAAGAACATATTACAGGAATCACGGATGGTTCATCTTCAAATCTGTTGCAGCACGACTTCGATGGTAAATCAGCCGTCGGCGAGGAAAACGGCGTGAATTGCAGTAAAGAAATTGAATCCAACGATGAGGCAAATGCGACAATAGAGGTCGGGTCACCGATACTGTCATCGATACCGTCACCTACGTTGTCTTCTGCATCCCTATCATTTGAATGTGGCCAATTGTCGCCGATGCAGCATGCCACGTCTCCATCTGCCGTGATGTCTCCCTCGAATCTCAATCTTGCAACTTCTTATAACACGAATAGACGGTCATCTACGTCTTCCACGATATCCTCTATGTCATCTATTCGAAATGAGATAGTAGCAATGGGCTTCAATGAAGCCAGTATAGGGACTAATGGTGTGTATTTTCTCCTAAGTTGTTAACATGTTGCGAAACGCTAAGTCACCAGCTATTTCGTCAATTCTCAATTCTCCGACGTCGCGGGCCGCAAACAGTAGAACTCCGTCGTCTCGAGATATTACCCCAGTCACGCTGGCAAACCTGCAAATTGTTAAGCCCAGTGATTTTTCAGAGTATATTTCTACAATATCTACGGCATATGATAAATATTTGCATCTACGAGGCGAAGAAAGAAACTCAGCAGCAGAAAGCATTTCCCGGCGACCGAATGAGCAACTACCTCAAAGATCAGACTCTTTGGCTAGCTTCCCCTCGACATCTCGACAATTTTCGGGGAATATTTCCTCTCAAGTCTCCCCAACTTCCACAACCTCATTTTCCTCATTATCACTATTTTCGGAGCTTGAGAATAATTTATTGAAGTATCTTCCTGGGCGGTCAGTTAGTCCAGTGTCGCAGTCCGATACTGTTGGTTCTGATTCTATATACCATGAGTCGCGTCGCTCCGTCGAAAACTATAAGCCCGTCAAGAGAAGCTCTGTTGCTGCTGATGCACAAGCACAAACGCTACCACCTCTTTCCAGCGTGCCACAAGTATACTTCGATCAGAACTTCAAGCTTGAGAATCCACGTGTTTTCGACGTAGTCTCAGAACGTGCAGACATGTCATTTAGTTATCGTACTATCTCTCTATCGTCACCTCCAACACCTACTTCTGTACCGCAGACTGTCGTTGGTGCTGGTGCCACTAGTGACGTGCAGATATCGGCTCCACCCACGCCTACACTTCCTTTGAACACTACCGCTCGAGGTCCCTTCGCTACTAACGCAATATTGCAGGAAAAATTGTCCTGGTATTTGGATACGGTCGAGCTTCATCTTATAAACGAAATCTCAAAAGCGTCTTCCTCTTTTTTTACCGCATTGACCGATCTTAAGAATTTGCATACAGAAACAGCGAATGCTGTGGAGAAGATTAAAGGTCTTAGGCAGGACATTCAAAAAGTTGATAAGGAACAAGCAGAAGTCGGACTAGAAATTGTACGGTTGCGTCAGAGACGAGATAATATTTTGAAATTGAGACAAGGTGTTCATCAGATTGAAGCAATCAGCGATGAAGTCCAAAATGTGGATCAACTTTGGAAAAGTGGGAAACTGGAAGACTGTATTGCTCAAATATCCACAGTTAACAGGCTAATTCAAGGGCAAGTTGATGAATTGTATATGTCTGCATGGAAGTTTCCGTTACTCAATCTAACCGAAGTTCATGGACTGGATGGCATCAGAGATCAGCTGGAAGTCTACGGTACTCGAATTGGCAATGAGTATCAAAACAAGTTTATGGTTTGTCTTATCAGTGATTTACGGAAGCACGTCGAGGCAGTCCCAACTCAAGAAACTCTCAATCGTCTTGTACAGTCATATATGACGACCAAAGTCAGATCAGCTCATCAAGCTAACGTTCAAATAATATCGAACACAGACTATATGAAGATTGCAGATACTTTAAAATCAGATTTGAAGCGATATTTAGAAGGGCTGCTGAAAGTAGGCAATATCCACAATGGTGTTTTGGCGTACCGAGACGCAGTGATGAGAGAAGTAAAAAATTTCGTCAAGCTGCATCTTCCGACAAATGCGAATGATGATGTAGCTAGCGTCTCGAGTAATACCACAGGGAGGTCCTATAAGAGCAATTCTACTACATCGACAAACGCCCCGACTACGGCAGAGAAGTCAGTTGCTCTAGCCAGACAATTACGAGGCATGAGTGCACAAGAATTTGAGAGCATGCTTGTGGATATTTATACATCGATATCTGAACTGCTTCGAAGACTATCGACGCAACAAAAGCTCTTATTGGATATAACATCATCAATGGATAAAATGGACTCGACGCAAGACATTTTTGATCTTATTGGAAATGCGACGGATATCACACAGTCTCGATTGGTCAGAGTACTAAACGTTCGTAAGGAACAAAATTCGATGTTTGACATGCCCATGTTTCTCAATTATTACGCGATAAGTCGAGTATTTTTAGCCGAATGTGAGGCTATCACAGGAAAGTTTGGATCAGAATTGCAGAGCACTGTTTTTCGACAAGTCAAGCAAAACGTTTATAACTTTCATGATGAAATGCTTAAAAGGCAGAGTCTTGGAATCGATAAGGACACATGGGCGAAGTCGGTCCAGCTTCCTGAATCTTTGCAAAACTCTGTGAATTTGTTGCTATCATCAGCTACTCGTGACCCAGAGGATTGGGTTCAAGCAAGCAAGATTCAACTATCGAAATCCTCTACGTCACCTATTTCGCCGTCGGCTAGCCAGTCACCTCCTCCTGTTCCAGGCAAAGACGAATTGAAAAATGATCTGAGAGAGTATATATCAATTGATCAGGAAAATTATACTCTAACACAGTCTGGTATCATGGTACTCGATAACTTCGAAAAGTATATGATTCTAATTGTCGTTCTCCCACAATTGAGTATAGAAATTGTCAGCTATCTCCAAGAGTTTTTGCGTGTTATGAATGGCAGAGTAGCTCAGGTGACCAATTCTGTCTCAGCCTCACTAGCTCAGCATAACGGTGTGGCCTCAAATATATCTACTCATGCTCAATCGAATGAACATAACATCAGCGCGGGTAGAATTTTAAACAATTTCTCTAAGCGATTCCCTTCGCATATGCATTCCTCGCAACAGCAACAGCAACAGCAACAGCAACAGCAACAGCAACAGCAACAGCAACAGCAACAGCAACAGCAACAGCAACAGCAACAGCAACAGCAGCAGCAACAGCAGCAGCAACCAAAACAAAAAGCTGATCATCAGCAGAGCATGAATAAGACTAAATTGGAGTTGGCAGGTCAATTGCTCTCATTAGTGATCACTTTAATCCCCTATATACGTGAATGTGCAAGACGTCATGTTGGAAGTTCAATTGCCGCCTCATCCGACGGTCATGATACCGGTGGCTCGATTGGTGATAATGTCGGTGTTAGTGGATCACAGCAAGGCGGCTCTGCTGTGCTTGTTGAATTGGACAAAGTCCGAAGATTGTTGCAAGAACACCAAGTCACTGTTCATAGGCTTCTAGAAAGCATGTAATGAAAGATTATTGATTCCAACTCAAGTGGAATTCAGATCTGCTTCATATTTGTCCTTATGTTTTCGTTTAACTAGATTTTCTTCTTGTTTTCTCAATGTTATCGTATACGCTTAGGGTCGCCGATTTGGACATATCGCCCAAAATGCATTTAGGTTTGTATTAATGTCATGGTATAGAATTCACGGTTGCAGGTTTTGTGTTTAAGCAATGTACGATCTCTCTTGATAAATGGTGTAGAGTTTGAAATTAGCGAAACTGGTAGCGCAGTTTTGGTAAATCTTCCTTCTTTATAAGAAAAATAAAGATAAATCCAACAAACACTCAAAACGAACATGGAAACTATAATTTTGACAACCCAAGAAACCACCTCGCAGACACTTCGGAATTTTCATATGTGAATTAATGTAGATGAGCTTAAGGGAACAACTCCTCCTTCAGAGGGACACCTAGAAATCAAGTTAGATACTTGCGAACTATATGCCAACTACACTACTCACCTAGCGATTGTCGAATATCCTTGAGCTCATCAAGGTATGCCTCGTATTGAGAGGGCTTGGGAACCTTCAATCTCAAAGCTATAAATTATAATTAGAACAGGACCGTTGTCGTGGATTAAATATTTAAAAAGACACAAGCACGTACCTTCGAAAACACGGATCGCAGTAGCGAAATCATTGGTGCGACGAGCAGCCTCAAGAGCTTTTTCAATCACCGAAGGAGCAGGAACAAGATCGTAAGAAAAACAGTTGGTGAGGATTCTCTGGTATAAAATATTAGATCTGGCTCATGCTACTCGGAAAGTAAATGGAGATAAACGTACCTGAACCTCAAAAGAATCATAGGCCTGTTCGAACTCCTTCTCGAAACTAAAGTCGAATGTTAGTATCAATTGTTAATTTAGCTGGCTATGCATGCGTTCAAAGGTAATTCTGGGTAATCTGGTGTATAATGTGGTTTAACGATTTGATGCTGGAAGCGCTGACGTGAACGAAGGAAGCATCGATGCAAACATATATGCTGCAAAATGATTTTCGATTGTCATGAAGAGACGAATAGCCCACAGATGATCACCTCTGGGAGACGAAACTTTTGATTTCGTCAAACAGAAAGTGATCACATACCGAAACCAAAAACTCAAAAGTTCTCATGCAACGTTGCGAAGAGTGAAAGATCAAAGCGCTGACGAAGAAATGACCGAGTTGAAAGCATGCGTGTTCTCAATTAAAAATCTAACTGACACTGGACACCCCAGAAATGTAGCACCGTTGATTATAAGTTCAGTTGTTCAGTTCTTTCAAGAAAGTGCAACAATATTTTGAGAGAAGACGTCGATTTGTCAACACTAGTGTTTTTCCGATATCCTGTGTAGTTCACGCATTCACCCCACTTGAAACATGCGTCGCTCCAAGAAATTGAGAAAAGAGAAAAAAACCTACCGAGCAGTGAATTCTTCGAAGGTCTCTTCGTGATGCGCATCGGAGTAGCTACGGATAGCAGTCTGCTTGAAAAGGCACACCTTGCTGGAAACTGTCGAGGAACGGGCAGCGGCAGGGACAACGACTCGCGAGAGCTGAGAACGGGCGATTCTGGAGAAGGAGTGTCTTAGAATGTGAGCCGACATTGTGTAAGATAATGCTGCGTAGAAGCGTAGACAAATATTAGGAACTAATCTTGAGCAAGCCGGGCCGAGTGTTGTGAAAATAAAAATGAGAACACGAGCTGGAAAAAAAACCCAGGCGAGGCAACGAATAGCGGAAGACCAAAATTGTGTTGAAGAACGAATAAAATTAGAGGAACTCAAATCACGTGCAACATGGCGTGTTGACGCATCAGGGTAACGTGACAGTAATCTGGTACCTACGTACGGCTGTCGGCACAGCAACAAGAAGGATCTCGGGCAATAATATTCGCTTAGTACCACCTGAGGGATTTCTCCTAATGGATCACTTTTACAGAGCCACATAGCCAACTCTACTTGTAGAGAATTGAGAATCGGTACAGAGCCATTGTGTAGATTAAACTGCTTAGAGGTTGTAATTGGAACTAATGATGTGGTATATCGTTAGAACGGGAAAAAAGAGAACCTGAAAGCAAGACTCGTTCTGTTGTCTGTTTCTGGCATCGATGCGAATAACAAAAACATCGAGAGAATTACCTTTTTCATTTTTAGGTCTTTAAACTTTTAGCTAGCTAACTTGGACCCCCTTCTTCACCTGAACTGTCATTTTCTTTTCTTTGTAATTCGAGAATTATTTCTATTTATCTTTGCTTCTGTTCTCATTTTCCTGCTTTAATTTTTGGTGGTTTCTGACGTCTGGCTCGTCTTTTCAGTCTTCTCTTTCTTCGCACAAATTTCGCTAATAGGTAATTCAAAATGGCTATCAGCGCTGCTTCGTGTCCTCTCAATAAGTATCTACCGTCGTATTTCCAGCTGGAAATGCCGTCTATCGACAGGCCATTCGGCATCAGTGTTTTCGAGGTCTTCAGTTATACTTGCAAGACTCTCTTTGGCTGGAACCCTTCCGAGTTTCGGTTCGTTCAGGGCGAACTGCCGCTTTCGACTTTGATGTCAGTCGTGCCTACACTTGTAGGCTACTATGTCATTATTCTTGGCGGCCGTGAGCTCATGAGAACAAAGTCAGCTCGTAAGCTGTCGCTGCTGTTCCAGATTCACAATGTCTTTTTGACCTTTTTTTCCGGTTTGTTGCTCATTATGTTTGTCGAGCAGCTGTTTCCCATTCTCTATCGTCATGGTCTCTTCTACGGTATCTGCGACCAGAAAGCTTGGACTCAACCTATTGAAACTCTTTACTACGTATGTTTGGAATATTTCTTTATTAATGCTTTCACTTCATGGTTGCTCTTTGTCTTGTCACTGGAGGTGTATTTTTTTTTTGTTTGTGTACGACGCGTGGGCGTATTGTCTTTTTTTTGCCATTTTCGACGTATATATCACCTCAATTATAGTCGCCTTTGTTTTTACTAGCTACTATACTTGTTCGACAATTTCGTCTTTATTGATAGAGAGTTGTCTAAGTCTTCTGATATTTCTTCGATGCTAACACTTACTCGGTCTAGTTAAACTATATTACGAAATATGCATGTGAAGATTTTTTTTTCGAGTTTGGACATATTTTTTGGAGTCCCTGGCACGTGACTAAGGCACTAACCTTTTACAGATTGAACTGCTAGATACAATCTTCCTTGTCTTGAAGAAGAAGCCCTTGAGTATGCAATTAAATTTGAAAATGGCTTTCAGCCTGGAGTCACTTGCTAATATGGATTCTTAAGCATTTTTGCACTGCTATCATCATGGAGCTACCGCGGCGTTGTGCTATAGCCAGCTTCTCGGACGAACGTCGGTGGTATGTGTTTGTCTCGGAGTGCATTGTTCTAAGGCCGAGATCTGACATTTCTGTCTTAGTCGTGGACCGTGATCTGTCTTAACCTTTTTGTGCATGTCGTCATGTACTGGTACTACTATTTGTCCTCCCGAGGAATCCGTGTCTGGTGGAAGGAATGGGTCACTCGTATCCAGATTATCCAATTCGTCATTGATCTTGGTAAGTATCACTTGGCAACGTTATCTTATCGAGCGGAAATAATTCGAGCTGTCAACTAATACTGAATCTTTTCCAGGATTTGTGTATTTTGCGGCGTATACCTACTTCACCAGCAGTTACTGGCCATTTATGCCCAACGCTGGAACATGCAGTGGCGAGGAGTTTGCTGCAATCTACGGATGCGGGCTCCTTACCTCATATCTCTTCCTCTTTATTGCTTTCTACATTAGAGTCTATCACAAACGTGGCCAAAAAGCTGCCGCCGCCAAGAAGGCCGCCACTGCGCTTGCTGCGGAAACTGGACTTAATGGTCACACTAACGGATCCACTAACGGATCCTCAAAGCAGAATGGTAAGTCCCGTTATTATTTGAGAATTTTTAGCCCCTATATCTGATACGAAGTAGGAAAAGCGACTGGAAGCGTCCGTGGAAGCACCGGGCCTGTCACCAGATCTCGAAAGTTGTGATTTTAGATACTGATTCTATGTCCATTACGCAACACACAAGCGTTTGCTGTACCCTGCACGCTTGGGAATTTTCCAGCGCTATCAATTTTGGCAAAATTACCGTCCGAAGAGATATGTCCACCTGATTCGAGCAAATCTACCCAATGATGGTGACAAACAATTTCTACTATTTTTTTTTCTGAGTAATTTTTGACTCGAGTTCTTACAGGAGTTATTTCTAAATAGTTAAGTTTTTTTTCTCTTAAAAGTTTTTGACTTTGTACACTTGATACTGTAAGCTGTATATAAGAAGTTTTGCCAACTGGCTCTAGTTTGTTCATCTTTAACCCTTTGGAACCGACATAGCTTTCTTTGTACTTCTTATTCTGTTGAGGATTATTACTGAAATAATATATTTTGTGTTAATAATTGTTTAATTATCGATTTTAGTCTGTATAATATTTTCGACGTTTAACTTTAATATTGAAAACTCCATTGGTAATTGATGCCCTTTTTTATTGATGTATTTGGGACAAGCTTCCCGTAGTAAACAACTCGTCAGACAAAAATTCCTGAACCAACAATATACCGGAAATAAAAGATATGCCATTTTATAAAACTCTAGTCTAATATAAATATCTTTTCTGGTTCTACCTTTCACGGAGTTTTCTTCTCATTCAATTTCGCTGTTATTCGGCACGAATGGCCACGAAACTCGAACGTCAGACCAAAACGCTAGAACGGCAAGAGAATCGACTAAGGGCGCTTGCCGAAACAATCCTAGAGCTTGCAATCACTGTGCATGATTATGAAGGCGTAGCACAGAGTAGAGATACCGTGATTGAGAGAGTGTACGAATTGTCTACTGTGTCTTCGTGAAAATCTACTAATAAATAACAGAAACTCTCTGACCACTCAACTCGCTCAGTTGAGCCATGGCGAGGAAGATGACGAAGAAGTCTTAGTACCTCGCGAGATCATACAATATATCGAAGATGGACGAAACCCGAATGTGTATACCAGAGAGTTTATAGAATTACTGGTGAAACAGAACCAGTTCGTGAACGCAAAACTAAAAGTCTCCAGGGTAAGTTCAGAGTTTATTTTGCTGTATGGATTTAGAGAGTATGATGTAGTTGCAGCCCGTAGCTAATTAGCAATGATGTAGGACTTTCGAGATACGCTAGCATCACAGATCAAGGAATATTATCCTGAATTAGAGGATGAAGTGAACACCGTTATAGAAAACACGGGGCCGTCTTGGAAGTCAGAACCATCACCCCAAGAGCCGTAATTGAATTCGAGAACCGAGATTCTATTGTTGTATGGACACTCTATTGTGCTATCACTCTGTATTATACACATAAATTAAGTTAGGCGTTTTATTAATCAAATAACTGAAATGCAGGCTCATTTAACTTCTTTTCAGTTGGACCGTTAAGCTTTACTTGATAGCCTCTTACTCGAGGACCACTCCCACCTTCTTCAATTAGTTCATCATCTGTCTGGTATTTTTGCGAGAACCAATTATGCCGCTGTTCAAACTCGTTCGATGCTATGGATGTTCGTACGGCCTTGAAAAGTTTGTTGATCACGTACAAATTATGCATCTGCAGTAACGTCCACGCCAGCATTTCCTTCACTGAAAGTAAATGCGCGACATATGCACGGTGGTGCCTCGTGCATGTGTAGCATTCACAACCCTCTGCCAATGGCTGCAAGTCTGCCTTATAGTTCTCTCTGTCCCATAAATTGATCACTAAGGGTAGTTTTTCCTGGTCGATGTTGAGCTCTCCATTTGAACTTAATGGAAAGGATGGTAGCGAAAATAAAAATGCTAGTCCACGATCTGTAGCCTGTAAAACGAAATCGGCGCAGAGAAGGTCAAAACCAGAAGCTATAGCCGCAAGGGCATCGTGTGGCCCACGGAAGTTTGAAGTATTGAATCGAACTAGCTTTTGCAACTCAGTTGGTAGTGAATCCCATGAAACGTCCTTTGCAGTTGTAACTTTTGCCTCTTCGGTGATTTTAATGTTGTTAGCCGGAAGATGAGGTGAATCGAGATCCCATAGCGTTACTCCGACAACCTTATTGCTCTTCAAGTTCTCGAGCAAGATATCTGTGTATGGCTTCTGCAACCAGACAGGAATACCTGGAATTATCGGTAGAAAAATGTCTTTATTCTCTTGTCTCGTAGTGGCTGCAGCCCAGATACTGTTTCTATTCACCATCTTTTTGACTCGATTCCCACCAATCTTTTCACCTCGTTTAGTAGTCATAGGCATGTCCACGGGACTAAGTACGATCAAGTCGTTGTCATTCTGTTCCTTGGACAAAATCTTCTGATATTCGTTTATATTGAATTGCTTAAACCCAGCAGAAGTTAATATCGAGATAGCTCCATCAGAATTGGGTTGTCCTGAGGGTATGGCATTCGATCGCCTAGGATATACAAAAATCGGTATTTTAAGATCCTCCGAATTGGTTTGCACCAAGGATATATAATCGCGTAGTGATTTCGAGGTCTGCATGATTGGGGCCTGCAGAGCGGACGTCTCTATGACTACGATATAGGAAATGATTAGTCTTCTTCAACTTGTTTTGGTTCGAACACATACAGTCTTCTATTCCAACAAATATTCCAGCCAATTCAGGAACATGCTTGGCGGTGTTATCTGGAGTCAAGTGGGGAATTGTGCCTCGAGAGGTAGGGATGATGACATTAGGCGTCTCTATTGATTTGACCTTTGGTGAACCTGAAGGTACGTATATTCCTGTACGGGCTGGATGACAATGCTGGCTCTGAAGTAACTTGAAAGGCATATGCATCGCAGCAGTAGCAGTAGTTGCTGCAGACGGACTAACGGCCAGGGAATTTGTCATGGGACCAATTGTTGCTCTGCGCGAGCAGTTGAGTGTTGGTTGAGTTAGTAGCTGCGATTAAATTTATTTTATAATGTTCATACAGTCAAGTTTCGTTATATCGAATGTTTCGTTATAACTTGACTGTAGCTTCATTCCAAAAGAGCGACAGCAATAATTACGGCCAACAAATCTGTCACTTTGCAAGCAAATTTCAAATATACAGTTTAAAATTAGAGTAATGGAAAGGCCCTGCAGGATATAATACTATAATATATTTTCGCTATTTGCAGAATAACTAAGACTCTTCGGCTAAAAGCGTCAACTTCGAATATCTCAAAATCAAAGACTACCTTTGATTCTTCACAACAATCAACAGTTGAACTTATAGTATATCAAAAGAATAGTTACATAATTATACCAAACGAATTAAACATCTTTTTGTATGACTACAGTAAAGGCATAGAAGTCCTTTTTATTCCTGTAAATTCGTTAGCATCAAAATTTTTGCCTCAGTATCCAAGAAAACATACATAGATCCACTTGAAGATAGTAGGAGTGTAACTAACGACTTCGTCTTTCTTGAACCACAAACCGATCTCCTTCTGAGCATTCTCAACGGAATCAGAACCGTGGCAGACGTTGCGGCCGACATCCTACACCAGTTAAAAGAAAACCAGATGAAAAACGAAGAGTCAAATTAGCTTACAATAGCGTAGTCACCGCGGATCGTTCCTGGACCAGCCGCCAGAGGGTTAGTGGCACCGAGGAGAACTATTTAATCGTTAGATTTACTGTCTGTCATTCTAACATCGTAAGTTTACATACCACGTCCGATCTTGACAACATCCTTGCCCTCCCAAACCATAGCACAGATAGGTCCAGAAAGCATGTCTAGAGCCGCGTTTTAGAAAATGAAAAGATCAATTGCCGAATTTGCAATAAAGAATTTATATAATTGCGAATCTTACAGTTGACGAGACTAGAACTCAATTAGCCAAACATCCTAGAAGACAGAAGCGCAAAGCCGCATATAGTAATTAAAAAGAACTTACCCAGGGAAGAAAGGCTTGCTGGCCAAGTCAGCGTAATGGTTCTCTAGCAACTCCTTTGAAGGCTGTGTAAGCTTGATTCCGACAAGCTTGTATCTAAACATATTTAAGTCAGTTAGTGCGCACTTGATCTGATCACAATAATAATTCCTCCACAGCTGATGTGATAATTATTAATTAACCGCAATATGAAAAGCAATTGCATACCCCTTCTGCTCGAAACGAGAGATAATAGGAGAGATGAGTCCACGCTGGACTCCGTCAGGCTGGATTCAGACACTGTTAGTACAATATTCGTTATGCAATTAACTAAATTGACCGGTTTATAGAGCTAATTATATAAAACGCACCTTAATAGCGATGAATGTTTGCTCAGAAGACATGGTTGAATCGGCTTGTGCTGTTTGTAAAAAAACCAATAAATGATTGCAGGTAGGAAGAAGCAGTAGAAGAAAAAAAATCGAAAAAAGGCACACATATGAGGCCGCCAATTCGATGTCTCTCTCTGTCTACGCTGTTCTTTCTCTCCATTGGGAAGGTCAGCCAAATAAAGAAATCAAGTTGCTATATGTAGTTAAAAGCACGATGCTGCATATAAGGCGCAAATGTCTTAACATTAATACAAAACTCACAATGGCCTTGCCGAACCGAGATCGGGAACAACAAGCAGGGCAAAATCGGAACAAAACTCATTTATCCAACTAAACACGTCAGTTCGTCTTTTTCATCTTCGTAATTTCCAGGTGTCTAACTCTTTAAATTTCGTTTTTGCACACCGTCTCGTCGAGTCTACTTTATGTTTTGTATCTTCATTATTTAAAAACCTTAGAAGTACTCGTCTAATCGAAAATCGCGTCCGATTGGTTTTTTGGAAACATTCTTTGTTACTGCAATCTGTTCCGTGGCCAGCAGCGAGTATATGATTTGCTCACTCAGTGCCTCGAGGAAATCTCTTGTCCTTGCTACTATTTAGTTTACTGGGTATAAATCCAACTGCCTCACTGTCTGTTATCTGTTGGCGCTAAGAAATCACGAGAAACGGGAAACTTTCGAAAGGGACATTGAAATCATGGACGTTCACCAACCAGGTCTAGGTCGAAGCGCTAGCTTTCGAGCAACTCCAGGAAATAAGATGTATAAGCTCGCTCTAGTCGACAAGGTTGCTTCTGATAAACCATTTATCTCTCGATCACAGACTTTTGCATTTCATTCGGCAGATAATTTCTCCCACAGCCATTCTGCGTCTGCCAGTAGCATGAGCTCTACCGAAAGTGCAACAACTGCTACCAACAAGACCGATTTTACAGCTACGTCTGTGATTTCTTCGCGGCCGCGGTGTACTGAGGCGAACGAGCGCAGGCGTTCAAAAACAAATAGATATAGCGTTGTTCTACCAAAGGCTGCTCCCGTGGCTCCTACTACTCCGGTTGAGGAAGAGCCTCCGTCTGTTGGTATGTCGTACCCTTATTGCTGGTGATGCTCCAACTTTCTCTGAAACTAAAATGTCTCTAGCTCCTCCTTTATATATATCACCCAAGCCTCCCAAACCAATGGTCGAAGCAAACAGTGGCACGGACTTCTTGACTATTCTCGCAGCTAAACAAAGGCGTGTTTTAGAACTCAAAGATGAGCTGTCCAAGGCTGAAGCTGAGCTGAATACTCTGCAGAGACAATGGTCTATTCAAGAAGATAGATCACGCAGGACCATGTTGATGGATAGTCACACCAGTAACCGAAGCAATGACCTTTCTGCAACTGCTACCGCCAGAATTAATAATTTGGTTACGAACACAATAAAGGTCGCAAACCGAAATAGCTATGATGGGAGTAATCCCGACGCGACAAATATCTACGGAAGCAATTTGCAGAGTAAAATGGCCGCTTCTTCGGTATCTAGTCCGACAAGACATGCAGGAGCGGGTACAAATTTTGCACCTCGTACCTCGTCTCTTCACGATTCTAATGAATCTTCATCGCACCCGGAAACTACTTCTGCAGCTACAAGTCTTTCATTTCTCCGCGGATCCTTGGGGCTACCGGATGATTATGAATACTACGAAGATTCATCTCAAGCACCGTCCAACCAGCCTATGAAGCCTGATGACGTGATACACATGGGTAAAAGGCTAGCAGAAGGTCTTAATAATCAGTTCTGGACTTTTTACGAAGATATCAAGCAGGCGGCCATAGGTGAGGATCTTCTACCGTCAATCACGGGTTATAATCGTCATGGAAACAATCAGGTTTCACGGTCGATTGCAAAAAGTGATAAAGGCAGTTCGCATCCCTCTCAAAAAGTAACAGAATTAGAGAACCTTGGGACAGCTTCTGCAAACCCTAATGTTGTTCGAAACCTTCCGCTAGAATCAAGCATATTTTCTTCATCGTCTGGTAATAGTGCGTTGTATCAATCCGAAATGACGACAGATGAACATCAGCACAACGGACATCTAAAACCGTCTTTTGTAGAGCAAGACACTTTTCCAGATCATTATCAGCGGCTAAATTCAACTAACGCCGACGAGATCAGCCCTGCGGCATCTCCGGTGAAAGTTCCATATAGCCAATACCAACGATTCCAGAATCAACTCAAAGATGCACCTGGATCAACTTCGCTCATCGATTTTGATTCTGACGACGGGTCTGAGAACGAGAACCACGAATACAACTCAGAAGATGACGACGAAGTAGAAGCACGCTTACCGTCTTGTGAACCTAAGGATGTCAGCAAACGATGGAGCAGATTTTATGGCTCTGAGACTAGCCAGACGGATAGGAAAGATCCGCTTATTTGGTAATATGATAGGCAGGAATTGTAAATTCTTATGTTACGCAGTGTTATTAGCATTTTGATCGGTTCAACGTTAACATATGACGGTACAGTGGGGCGGGGAAGGCGACTTACGGTTATCATAGATATCAAGTTTAAATTTATGTATATATCATTTCTCGTGTATATTAAACTACGTAGCAATAATTTTGTGTATGCTGTAATTTTCGTGATATTTTTTTCTCAGTCTAAGCTCCAAATTAGTTGGGATTCACATACAGACGTTGACTTAACGATCAACTCTCGATATAACGATAGTCGATATAACGATAGTCGATATAACGATAGTAGATATAACGAAAAAACTCTGTAAAAATGGACGAGCGTGGTTTGCTATGTGTCGCGTTTCTTGATGTCCGCGTTAAGAGTGATCGGATTAACTCACAAAACTATATGAACAATATGCGGATTTTCACATCTGGGTCGAAAAAAAATTATAACGGGATCTCTCTGCAAGCGGATCATACTGCAACGCTGTGTGTTTCAGCACAGCTTCAGATAACATTTCATAATGGCAATGCCAATGTCCTTTCCAGGTGCGCGGGGAGCTCCTCCGGTGCAGAACGTATCGTTCTTTCAAATGACACCCGAACAGCAGTCCGTTGCGGCAGAAATAATGATGACGAAGGCCATGCAGACTTGTCCATTCAAAGCAGTTTTGTCTGGAGGCGCTGGTTTTGGACTTGGAGGAATATTTTCGCTAATGATGGGAAGTATGGCTTACGATGTGCCATCAACATTTGGTGGACAAAAGGTGCCGTTCGCCGACCTGCCACTCAAGCAACAGATGAGGGCACAGTTTTCAGATATGGGCAAGAAGATGTGGTCTGGCGCGAAGAACTTCGGAAAGATCGGTTTCATTTTCTCAGGAGTTGAGTGTAGTATCGAGTCCTTGAGAGCAGAGAATGATCTCTGGAACGGAGTCTTTGCTGGCTGTTTAACCGGCGGTGGGCTGGCATTAAAGAGTGGACCTCAAGCGACTTTATTGGGATGTGCAGGATTTGCTGCTTTCAGCGGTGCAGGTTCGTCATGTTTTTAGTAACTCATTTTATGAAGCTCGTTACTTTTGGCTGATTTGCTAACTTATACAGTCGATTATTATCTACGGCTGGATATGAAGACACCTCCCTCTACTGATGAAGATTAGATCCAACCTCGACAGAACTGTACCATAACGAGACTCTCTAATCATCTTTTGGCTTACTTGTATATAAATGACTGATGGCGTTCTTTGTTTGGCGGTCTAATAGATAGTAGAATTATATTTATAAATTTATCTGTCGATCTGTGTCATTTATCCAAATAATTGCATCTCCGAACCCTTTTTCCTCTTCGCTGACTGAAAAACCAGTCAGCTAATTTGAGCCTGCCGAAGATACTTTCTGATGGAAGGAGCGATTTGCTTCCGACTGGCCTTTGTTTCATTCTGCTGCCAGCACCAACATCCATTCGCTGAATCGCAAGTCATCGCCTCGCTGTCATCCTCAAATGCCGTTAATTTGAGTTCGGTCTTTGCATTTTCAATAAAAGCTTCGACTGCATCCTTTGAGAAATTGCTCTTATTTAGGACGAGCAGATCTCGCTTGTACTTCCCAGCTTCACTGTAGGAAGCCATAAAAACAAATACATCCAATTTTCGCTCCTTTATCCAGCTGTCAAGACCATTTTTGAAGTCTCTACCAAATTTCTCACTTGTCGATTTCAAAGATTTCACGCAAGAAGTGATTCCAACTCTCAGTCCATTATCTTCTTGCCATTCTTTATAGTCCTTACGTAATATGTCCCTCAGACTAAAGGCGTCAATGCTTCTTTTAGCAGAGGACAAGTGCTTAAAGTAATCTACTCGAAAATTTGAGTTTATAGCCGCCATCGAAAATCCGTCATCTTCGAGGCACCGCGTAAGCAGTTTTACCGCCCTAATATCGTCCACTGTCTCTTTCGACGTCAAATTGGCAGTGTCCACCAAAATTGGAGCCAACGCTAGCTTGGCAACATCGATTCTATGATCAGACGGCTTATTCCAGTAAGCTTCAAAATAATTTACCACTAGAGAAGTACAGCTCCCACAAGGCCGAATGATTCTAGGATTTGCCGACTTGAATCCACCTTCGTCTTCGTGGTGATCTATTATCCCGACGATGTTCTCACTGTACATGTCTCCAAGATCTGAGAGTAGCTTATTATGATCCACTATGACTACATCTGTCATGGAATTTGATTCGTGGCAGTTTACCGAGGAAAGATAGTCGTCTCTGCAGATTACATCCTCAGCAGGAATGTTAAGAGAATCCAGAAGATACAAAAGCTCCGGTCTAAGCGCTACTTCTTCTCGCGGAATGTTGAATAGAGGGATAACAGTTTTGTAGATCTCGAAGTGGGACTTGGTCCAAGAGAGATATGCAAAAATCAGCGCGGATGTGAAAGAATCCAGATCTAATCGAAAAAGTTAGATTGAGCTTGTCAAAAAAAAGGGCTGGTGATACCTGCTGATTCATTGCCGGCTACAAGAAGTACTCGAGGAGAGAACAGTTGTTTCGTTACTCTCTGGTTCGCGAGGGATAGAAACTGTTGAATTGATGGCGTTACCATAGCGTACCTCTATAAAGAATGTCCCAGTCATATATAAGCGAGCTCCCGGTGGAGTATAAAAAATAAGAAATCTGTTATCGAAGGATCCTGAGATGTAGAGCAACCTTCATGCCTCTTTTTTACACGTATACCACGATATATATTATCAAACTCTATTTGTTTGTGTCTATCCAGTTTTTTTCCCAACAATGGCTGATCTCAAACTATCTGAGGTTGATCGGTTACAGACACGGGATTACTGGGTAATTTTTGGAATCATTTTTGTTTTTTTTTTGTGATTGGATTATTACTAACAATATATTGGCTTAGAATCAGCGATACGAAAAAGACGATAACGAGCAAGTTTTTGACTGGTTCAAGACATTCAAGGATCTTGAGCCTTTCTTTCGCAAGCATGTGGATTGGGAGAGAGCTGGTGATTTGAAAGTATTAATGCTCGGTTGCGGAAATAGTGTATGTGAATAAGTGGGTTAACCGATTGCCTGTTATGACGGCGTGTGATACTGAATTATGTTCTCGCAGATTCTCTCAGAAGAACTATACGATCAAGGGCTAAAACAAATCACAAATATAGATTTTGCTCCGTCATGTATTGATCAGATGAAGAAGCGCTATGCAGAGAGTAGACCAGAAATGGCATGGCACGTAATGGATGTGCGCGACCTGGCTGAACTAAAGGATCAACACTTTGACATAGCTATCGACAAGGTAATGGGCTATAATATTTGTATAACCAATGAATTGATAAGCTTACGATTGCTCTAGGGGACATTAGATGCTCTATTGAGTTATACAGGGTCGATATGGGATATTCCGGAGGAAATCAAACAATCTGGATGGAAGTACATGGACGAAGTAAGTCTTTTTCTGGCACTATGGTAGTCGAGATGGCTAAAATGTGCCTAGGTCAACCGCGTGCTGAAGCATGACGGAAAACTTTTATATATTTCTTATCGACAGCCGCACTTTGCAAAGCCAATAATACAGAGACAATACTGGAATCTAAATGTAGAACCAGTATGCGAAGAGTCGGACTCGTTTGGATATTTTGGATATACTCTCCAAAAGCAGAACAAGATCGCGTGATGCAATAAACATAATACTGTATATATAATCGATAAGTCTTAGGATAGAGAATATCGAGCAACTGACGCAAGACACCTTAGACTGTCAAATAGACTGATCTCAATATCTGACCGCTAAAGTATTATATTATCAGTTCGTTGATGATAATAGGCGACTGCATTGTATGTTCCTCACAAGGAAGGAAGTTACCAATAGAACAACTACCAGCTCTTAAACTATCTATTATCTCGACCGCGGAAATTGACCGTCTCGTAGTCACTATCCTGTGTTTTGTTAGTAATCACTCACAGACCAATCTACACAAGCATATACTTCGTCATCTTTTTGATTGTGCTCCGGCTCACCAATGTTTTCGTTTTCACCTGAGTACACTGAACCATCAGAACCGGGATTCCACTCTTCCCAGTGCTCCCCTTCCAACGGGTCTTCGACAATTATCTCAGCCCACGTCAATTGTTTCTGATTCTCGGTATAAGGATTGGTGATAATTTCCGGTAAAGATAAATTAGCGGCTGAGCTTTGGGATAGACAAAGCAAGAGTGCCAGTGTTGAAAGTATAGCCTTCTTACATCAGCTTGTTATTAGTTGCAAATCCCCAAGATACGTTACGAACCTCGGAAGATGTGGGAAAAATCTCGCGAATACGGACAGCAAGAGCATCTGAAAGATCGTCGCGCATAACTACACTGAATTTCTCCACTAGTCTGAAAAATTAGATCTGATTGTCAGGAAATACTTTGAAAACCAGACGGTTCTATTACCCATTATAGCTCTCTAGTACATCGTTACGATCCGGAGGACGGAACTTATTATTTTGGATTTCTGAAATTGATCTACTCAACGCGGTTCGGTATGCCACAGAATGCGATTCCTGCAGTTCTTTGAGTACGAAGACTAATCGTTATATAATACGCGAAATTTACCTTAGAAATCCCAGAGATTTGAATTAGAAGCGACGATACTAATGACACATTTTTTGCATTCGCTGACATTGTCGTTAACAAAATAACTCTTCGGTGTAGTCTGGAATATAGACTTAAATCATGAAAGAGCAACGGTCCCGCGTTTCGCGTAAGATAACGAAATACTCGCAAGCAACACGCCCGTGAGAGTTGAGGATATGAGCTCCTCCAAAAGAGGGCAGGCGTAGCGTGGCTTACGTGTCCTGCCACTAGAGATATTCCGTCGTCCGGATATAGTTTATTTTTTCAGTGCGCACATCTTAAAAGTCGTCTTCTTGTGCAGAATCCTCTTTACTGTCTCTCTTGTCTTTTTGAAGTTCTGTGTTTTTCTGGAGTTCCTTGAGTAATTTGATTGCTAAATTGGCCGGCTTTCGGACTATAACTACAACGGATCAGCTCTTGAGTTTACATTCCACAAGGGACTTAATTGGAGCGTATATTTTGCGTTGCTGGCCAATTTTTTCCTCGGTAGATGTTAACTAACGACAGACAAGATGCCACCTGCTAGAAGAATTAGGATCATTGCCTCGTTCTTCTGCCTTCTTGTTGTGATTTTCTTTCTTGTGGCAAGAAGTTTGTTATCTCCAGTATACATCGAAGATAAACCCAAGACTGCACAGGAAATAGCGAAAATAAAAGAAGCAACGCCAATAGAATTTAATCCACTCAAGGATCCGGTTGGCGAACCTGATGGTATACTTGTACGTGCTGATGATCCAGGCTATGAGAGAGCAAAGGCTACTTTGCTCTCTCTAGTCCGGAACAGAGAAGTGCATGCAATGGTTGCAACCATGAAGGAAGTTGAACGAACGTTCAATTCAAAGTTTAGTTACCCTTGGACATTTTTTAATGACGAGCCATTCTCTGAAGATTTCAAACGACGTACACAAGCTGCTACAAAAGCTGAATGCCGATATGGTATGTATGCTAGTTCTTTAATCGAAATTGATGCTAATGTTATTATTAGAGGTCATTCCATCCGAACATTGGGAAACGCCTCATTGGATTAATCAAGACTTGGTTGCAGTCTCTAATGAAATACTTATTGAAGACAATATTCAATATGGCAACTTAGCAAGTTATCATCGAATGTGTAGATGGAACTCTGGTGTCTTTTATAAGCACCCGGCCCTCCAAGAAGTCAGATGGTACTGGAGAGTGGAACCTAGTACGAAATACTTTTGCACGATCGATTATGATGTATTTCGATACATGGAAGACAACAATAAGACTTATGGCTTTACTGTAAGTCTGTATGATTCTCCGCAGAGTATGTATACACTGTGGCCAACGACCTTGGAGTTCATTGCAGAACATCCTGAATACGTTCACCCTAACAATGCAATGGACTGGTTAACGGATGATATAAAAAGGCCGAACCATAGCAAAATGACTGGATATTCTACATGCCACTTCTGGAGTAATTTCGAGATAGCTGATATGGATTTTTGGAGATCGGAGGCCTACGAGAAATATTTTGAATATCTCGATCAAGCCGGTGGATTTTTTTATGAGCGTTGGGGTATGCGTTAATTTTTAGTGCTGAAAAGTTGATCGAATGAGCTAATCATGTTAGGTGATGCTCCTGTGCATAGTATTGGACTCAGTTTATTTTTGGACAAGTCTAAACTCCACTGGTTCAAGGCATGACTTCTATTTTATATGGTATTCAACTAGCTGTTTACTTACCATATGATAGGATATCGGCTACCTCCATATGCCTTTTTTCAACTGCCCGAATTCAGGCAAATGCCAGGGATGTGAACCTGCGAAGTTCACGGATGCCGGATATCTAAACCGGGAAAATTGCATAGATAACTATTTTAAGTATGTTGGTACGGATTAGATGAATCACATGATATGGATTTAGAAGATATGGGATGTTCTAAGCGATGGTGTCTGATGTGTTCAAACCTTCCTGAAAATGATAAGGCAAATGTGTCAGTGTATTTGCTTTAGAACTGGCGCTTATGTTTATCGTGTATATAGTTTCGTTTTGAGATATCAATTTTATTGGGAGCTTGTTGATTGATCCTGGGATTTTATTTGCGTGCGGTAATCCTCTATATGCCAAAATGTTAAATTACACAAATTAATGTTGCTTGAGCTCCTCGGTTTCTTAACGCACACAGAGAAAGCCTATTATAGAATATTTCCTCGATATCCTCCATAAGAATATACAAAGTAATACCTAATCATTACACCAGACATATAACTAAAAAGAGCAGACAAACCAACAATACCATAACATTGGGAAACAAACCCATAGGCGATCCAAATACAAGTGTCAGCTATAGCGGACAGGTCCCGGCAATGTTACTCCTACACAAAATTTTTAACCAAAAAAGAGATCAAAAGAATAAGAGAGGTGTAGCTCTCCGACGTGGTATGCAACATATGAAAATTGTTTCAAACTTCAGGCCAGCGACTGCGCAAACCTTCCAACCATCGGGTGTACAATAACTGTTCAATTGGAGTTCGCTTCGGAATATGGGGTAGATCGTCGTTCTTAGCTTTCAAATTTTTTTCAGAACTATTGCCGACTTTATTGTCTGGCATTAAATAGTCTCGCAGTTTTTCATTACTACGTGGTTAAATTATTAAAATCGCGTTCACTTATAAAATTTAACAAAAATCTTACTCTGATATTTTATGGAATATTGCTCGCAGCATTAGAAACTCGGACATGGGATCTATGGCATCCAATGACCGCCAAGCATTCGCAAACTTATCGCATGCCTCATTCTGCTTTGATGACAGACCAGACCTATGCTGCATCTTGTTAAGCAACAGGCTGACTACCGACGTAAATAGTGCCCGTCCAATCTTTCCTTCTTCTGTAGAAGGATCTACTAGCGGAGGAATATTTTGGTTATTATCAATCACTGAAGGGAATAGTGACATGCTGTTGCTGTGATAATGATGATTTATAGCCGCTGCATAGAGTGGTTTGGTCGCTCGTATAGTTTGTTGACTAAACAATTAAAATTCTCCTTTACAAAAATCAAACAATTAAACGAACAACTACTGACCTGGAGACTTGAGATGCAGATCTGATCGACCCATACTTTCGTTCTGAATATTTTACAGCCTTTATGGTTGATGAAATCTCTTCACCAGAAGGCATGGCTTCAGTTTCTGGTTGAGAATCGGATTCCGCTAAAGTTGGAACATTGTGCGTAGAATAGTTAGACCGGACAAGCTCAGAACTGCTATCTGTAGACAGGTCCACTGAATCTCCACTTTTTTGATATGAGTTTACAGGTTTAACTGTACCGAACGTCCATTCTTCTATAGATGAATCCACAGATGATATGGTGGCCCTGAATAAGTTAAGAACGAGAACACAAGCCAGTCTAGGTTTATAGTAATACTCACAATGTAGGCTGATAAAATTTCGGTCTCGCTCGGTCTATTCGTCTAGATTCCCATTCCTCCTTTCTGGTAATTAATTCTTTTAGCTCAAAAAATTGTCCTCCACTGCGGATAAATCTGTGTTTAAGCAGTTGCTTTGCTGGAAAGTTGTTAGTCCCTAATATAATAGAAACTCCATAGATTACATACCTGACAAGCGATCCTGATGATTTTTAGTTAAGCAACTACTGACGAAATCCTTAAAATCTCGACTGAAATTGCCTTGTAGTACCGGTGGAGATGCCTTTGGAATCAAAAATAGGACTTTCATAGCATGGTATTCAGCAAGAGGAGGCTCACCCTTGGCCAGCTCAATTGCCGTAATTCCAAGAGACCAGATGTCAGCCTTGTAATCATATGCCTCCTGCTTTATCACTTCAGGAGCCATCCAGAACTAGTCCATTAGCTGTCGTTACTTGATGCTGCTAACTTAAAGAAGACATACTGGGGTGCCGACAAAGGTATTTCTTCGAGACTTGTTACTAGAGAGCTGGGCGGCCACTCCAAAATCGGCTGCAGTTCGTTAGAAGATAGTTAAACTTTGAGGAATAGTAAATCATACCAAATTTGACCTCGCCTTCAGATGACAGTAAGATATTGGCGGCTTCAACAAATGTTAACGAAGGGTTCAGAGAATTTTTTTTGTCGTCGTAAATTTACCTTTGATATCTCTGTGAATCTATGTAACAATTAGAAGCTATTTTCGCAAAGTCATAAAGTAGTCCTACCTTCCCATGTGAATGTAAGTACACCAACCCTTCCAGCATCTCTTTGCATATAATAGCTATGTGTCTTTCAGAAAAAGGTCCTGGTTTGAGCTAGTTATCGTTAATGTGCTAAGTACTTCTAGCAATACTGTTAGTCTGAATGCATACCAGATCAAGGGCTGATCCACCTGCAAGGTATTCCATGACTATAAATTGTCAGTTATTTTCTTCAATAGAAATACCTCGAACGTACTAATCCATAGTTTATAACCTTTGATAAAACATCCTATTAAACGATTAGATAAATGCAACAGCACAGGCTAAAAGTACTTGCCATGATATCTAGTTATATGATGGCTATCACATCCACCAAGAAGTGTTATCTCTTGCTGGATCTCTGCTATATCATCATCACTTGATTCGAGGTCAATCTGTCCGAGATCAGTAACAAAACAGTTTGCACTATCTATTCAGATGATATCTACCTGTTTAATCGCAACCACTTCTCCCGTTTCACTGTATCATGTGAGCCATGGGCCAAAAAATGCCATATAATTATACATTCGTACTTATCTATTGCCTTGTAAACAACTCCAAAGCTACCGCTACCTAGCTCGTCAAGTAACGTGAATTGATCTGCGTTATATGACCGGATAGACATTTTCGGCTACTAAACAGAAACAGTCTACCGTTTTGAATAATACAGAATATCGCTATACAATCACAACAACAAACGAGTTCTACAAAATTAGTAGAATCTACCAGAGAGAAGATATTTCAAAAGTATGGGAGGAATGTAAATTGGCTCTGTTTGGAAACTACCAAAACACTTATTCAGGGGGTGGTTCAAGAAGACGTAAATAATATCCCGTTGCCAGATCAACGAGTAATTGTGAAACAGCAGGGTTACAGTGTCTATCGAGATAGGGTATGGGGTATTCAGGTAATTTTTTCTCACCGCTCTCTTGACTAGTGAAAGAACACCACGCGTCTGTCTCATTTTTCAAAATTTATTGTCTAATCCGTACCAGTAGGCGCAACTTTTATCGCCTTTTTTGCATATAGAAATAAATCGATATGGCTCAGGCTATGTATCCGGATATGTCTAATGCCATTGTGGCTCAGGATGAGATGGGACGGCCTTTCATCATTGTCAGAGAGTGAGTTTGATATCTAATATTGATCGACCTTGTATCTATGGATGAAGTTATTAACAAATGATTATAGCCAAGGAATGAAAAAAAGGTGAATCTCACATCAATCAAAGCAATATAGACTTATGTTTCTTCAATAAGAAATACTAATATTCCTAAAGAACCCATGGAATAGATGCAGTAAAGGTAGGCGGATGTTTCTAACTTTTTTGCCTATATGATTGCGGCAAACATACTAACTGTTTAGTCACATATCCTCGCTGCTAGAACTGTGGCCGACATTGTGAAAACTTCTTTAGGCCCACGAGGTACGACATTTTTTGAATGCTATTGTTTTTCAATACCATATTGCTGACATAAATAGGTCTTGACAAAATTCTGATCTCTCCAGATGGGGATATAACAATCACAAACGATGGCGCAACTATATTAGGTCAAATGGAAGTTGAAAATCAAATAGCAAAGCTGTTGGTGCAATTGTCAAAATCTCAGGACGATGAGATAGGCGATGGTACTACTGGTGTAGTTGTCATAGCAGGTGCGCTTTTGGAGCAGGCTGCCGAATTAATTGATAAGGGTGCGTTCGTCTATGACTATTAGCTTTCACTCTTTCACTTTGCTAACATATTTGCAGGGATTCATCCCATTCGAATTGCGGATGGATATGATCAGGCTTGCAAAATCGCGGTACAGCATCTCGATGATATTGCTGACACTGTGGACTTCAGTCTTGAAAAGAAGGATAACCTATTAAAAGCTGCTAAGACGTCGCTAGGAAGTAAGATAGTGTCGAAAGCGCATGACAAATTTGCAAATATTGCCGTCGATGCTGTGATCTCAGTTGCTGACCTTAAAAGAAAAGATGTGGATTTCGAACTGATCAAAGTTGATGGGAAGGTTGGAGGATCTCTAGAAGACAGTGCTCTTGTTAAGGGCGTAGTCATAGATAAAGATATGTCACATCCGCAAATGCCAAGGTCAGTTAAGGACGCAAAAATTGCTATTTTAACTTGCCCATTTGAACCTCCGAAACCGAAGACTAAGCACAAACTGGACATCACAACGGTCGAAGAATTCAAAAAGCTCCAGTCATATGAGCATGAGAAATTTCTGGAGATGATTCATCAGGTCAAAGCAACTGGTGCGAGCTTAGTCATTTGTCAGTGGGGATTTGATGACGAGGCTAACCACCTTCTCCTACAAAATAATCTTCCTGCAGTCAGATGGGTCGGAGGTCCTGAGATTGAGCTCATTGCTATCGCTACCAATGGCCGTATTGTTCCCAGATTCGAAGACCTTACCGCCGCCAAACTTGGTAGCGCAGGAATTGTTCGTGAACTTGCTTTTGGTACCACCAGGGATAGAATGCTTGTGATTGAAGAATGTGCAAATACTCGTGCTGTCACAGTTTTCATTAGAGGTAGCAACAAGATGATTATTGATGAGGCTAAACGCGCACTTCATGATGCACTATGTGTCGTCAGGAATCTTGTAAAAGATAACAGAGTTGTCTATGGAGGGGGTGCTGCTGAGATTAGTGCTTCTCTAAAGGTCGCTGAAGAGGCGGACAAGTACACTGGTATTGAACAATACGCCATGCGATCTTTTGCTACAGCTCTCGATGTGATTCCGATGGCCCTGGCTGATAACTCCGGTTTAAATGCAATCGAGTCCTTGGCATCGATCAAGTCTAGACAGGTTAAGGAGAAGAACAGCAGATTGGGAATTGATTGCTTAAATAAAGGCGAGAACGACATGAAGGAGAACTTCGTAATTGACCCGCTTATCGGCAAGAAACAGCAGCTTCTTCTAGCGACACAGTTGACAAGAATGATTTTGAAGGTTAACGATGTAATCGTGAACGGAAGTGATGATGCTCAGTTTTGAGGTTTCAGATAGAAAAAAAACAAATTGCCAGAATTATTGTAGTATATACCTAATCATGTTTTACATGACACGCAGCTAGGATTATAATAGTACCGACAGATCAAAACCAATGATCAGAGATGAAATCAAATTGAAGTGCTTATTTGTGAGTGAAGTCCGTATTACGTTTCGAAATATTGATGAAACCATCGTAAGTGAATACAAAGAAAAACCATTTATGCACCGTCTCTAACTACCCATCAAAGCTTATAATACGATGATCGAAATAACAACAATCTGAATACTGTAAAAGATATATGTAACAATAGTGAAAAAGGACAACTATAATAAGTACAGCGTGTCATGAAGACAATCGGCAAACCTTTAAATCTAGGCACAACTCACAAAATACGTCATTCGAATACTGGTCTAAAAACCGTCTGTACCATTGAAGCCAGTGAAGCCACATAGCATGAATACTTTCAGATACGGTTTCTTAGAAATAGAATTGGCCCAGTTCCATGCGCTCGTGAGACGTCCGTCAATACACGAACCAGCATCGATAAAATTGTCTGCGCCAGAACCTTGATAAGTTAGAAAAAAACTGTCTGGTTTCATTAATAAAGAGAAAATATACCATCGAACGCGTGCTTGAAAAAGTCACATAAGATAGCCTTTTTCAGATCCTCGACACTATTGAACTGACTCTGAATCCATTGATCAACAAAAGGATCACGCGCTACCGAGTCTAGATTTCGCAAGACTGTTTCCAGAGGATTAAGTATTTGAGGAATTTGGTTATACTTATCAAGGAAAAACCATGCATTGGGAACAGTATGATCTCCCAAATGGACTACACTTGATCCGATCCAGGACTTTGTCTTCTGTTGAGCCTGATTGATGATAGTATGCATCGCTCTGCTAACCGCGGGACATTGCTGGATTCTGTTTAGTCCCTGACCAGTGTCTGTGAGTCTGTACCGTCCATGTGTTGACAGTAGATCCTGATCAGCTAGGCTCCAGAGCATGAACATCTCATTCATTATGATTGACCAAAGTGATAAAGATTGCATAACGTAATAATACTGCTTGCTATGATCATGCGACAATCTAGCGCCACCCTTGCCGTATGAGATCGCGAGTTTAAATTCTGGATCGATTCTGTCTGGATGAAAATATTGCTGTAAGTACTTTTGTATTTTCTCAACTGGCTCCCTGTTAGACCATAAATAAGAGTGGTTGTCGCCAATTGAGTACAAACACTGACGAATCTCTTCACGAGTAGCTCCAGTGTTTGCGTATTTATTAGCGAGAGTTTCTATGGTCTTCTCCTTTCGCTTGATTTCCGCTTGAATCTGTGATCGTGACTTTCTATCACTGTTTATTTCTGTTGTTGCTTGAACAATAAGGCTATCATCTAATAAACCGAGAGCGTCTTTTGATTCAAGGAAAGAAAAGACTGTTAAGATAGGCATATATAGATCAAATTCCATGGTTTGAGCAACTTCCGGCAAGCGAGAATCCATAACCATGTACATTAGCTTTCCAAAACTATCTCGCATCCGTTCGGGGTTCATGATCTTATATCTTCTACCAATCTCAAATATTTTCTTGAACCACTTCGCATTTTTGGCAAAGTCTTTTTCTTCGAACATCTCTTGCCCGAGCTTCATATCAGTGGCAACAACTAGTCCTGCCAAAATGGAACAGATTTCCTTTAGTTGACCCAGAATTCTTTTAGCTTTGGAGGCATATGCTAAAATATCCACTACATGTTGTCAGCATAAATTTAATGATAAACGCTACTGCACGTACCCTTGTCCGTATATTCTGACACATTCAGCGCAGCTTCCAGCAAACGCAGGAGCTTTCGTTCGTTTTGAGTTAATCGCATAGGAATGAATTTGGCTCTACTTCTCATCCACTGACCGAAAGTCGCTGAACCTTGCGACACGATGATCGTCGGTTCGCGCTCGACAATATTTTTTTCAGATATTTCCGCAGCATTATCAATCTCCATTTTGCTAACTGATGCGTCATCATTAATGGTAGTCTGTTCTGTGATTTCATCGCGTTTGGGAAGATATTTTCTTGACAAATGGCTTTTCCGCCCCTAAAGGAAATTCTGTTAGTCGCTGTAATTTCAAGAATGTTAAGGCAAAGTTACAATCTTTGCAGCATGTATAACGAATTTAAGGTTAACCTACTCCAGTTCTATGCAAATATTTGAAGCAGACTGAGCAAAATTGTTCGGTACAGGTATCACAAAAAATTTCCGCAGGTTGGTCTGCGCATTCGATACACAACGATTCATCGACTACCTGGTCGTGTTCATCCGGCTGCTCTGCAAATTCCATCTGCTCCTCCAACTCAGGAGCAGATTCCGAAACGAGAAGTTGGCCCAAGCTAAATTTCATCGAAAAATGCGTATGCTATATGGTATCTCTCAGTTTAAGTGTTACTATAACTTACGTATTTCAAAAATTCAGATTATTACAAATTTAAAAATTGTGAATTTCGAATTTATCAGACAAATTTTTGAATGGGCAGAAAGTCACGTTAACTGGAGGTTTAAACTTTCTTTCCCAAACTTCGATAACAATCCCAATTTATATTGCAAGACACAGCAATTGTGGTTAGTTTACAGTCACAAATTAGGGACATAGGCCGAAAGGATTTGTTATAGATTTTCTGAGATTTGTATTAGTCAAAGAAGAGTTGATTATAGCCAAACGGAATTCCCTAGTCACAAATGTCCAAAAAGCCTCAGCCAGCCCGAAAAGCCTCAGCCAGCCCGAAAATACCCTTCAAGTTCTAATCCTAACAGTATGTAGCTAATTAATTTTTGTAATTGATGGGATTTAGCCTCTTACTTGACGTTAATTTGCTGAAAAAGCAAGATGTCAAGGAGTAGCTGGATTAAGACGATGGTATCTGTTCCACAATCAGGAGTAATGACAATTCAATTTACATTAATACAGACATCTAGCAATAAGATTCGTAGTGCAGTTTGAAAAATTATGGTTCTGCGGTTCCTAATTTTTTTGAACCTGTTTGACAAGATCGTTTGTGCCAGTTCCATCATTGTACCCAACGTTCCGTTTATAGATCGAAAGGCGACAGTCATCCCCTTCGTCATCATCAAAATCTACCAAATATTACAACATTTCTAGTGATAATGCCAGGTTTATTCCTTCCTCGTGTTCTGACAATTGCAGGTAACTTGAACTATTGCATTATGCCAATTTTGTGTATTTTGACTCACTAGCATACCTGCTCGCTAGGTTCCGACTCATCTGGTGGTGCCGGTATCGAAGCTGACTTAAAAACAATCACAGCACACGGCTGCTACGGAATGACATGCATAACGGCCCTCACAGCTCAAAACAGTGCGTATCTATCGTCTTTGACTAGTATAGATGCTGACAGAACAACTATAGCAATGGGGGTGAAAGATGTATTCCCAGTCACCGACCAGAAGTTCATAGAAACAGCGATTGCCGCAGTATTCGATGACATGGGAGTTGATGCGGTAAAGACTGGTAACTTTAGCAAATGTCACCCATGCATCAAGAGCGCAGTTTCTAATGTCCTTTGTAGGCATGCTTACTAGTGCAGAGACGGTCTTAACTGTTTCGAGGTGTCTAAAAAAATATGACATCGAGAAGATATGTGTGGATCCTGTCATGATAAGCACATCTGGATTTCAAGTAGGGTCTAATTTCAAGACAAATTACATCTAGTTATTGTCATTCTAATCAGATGTAGCTTCTACCCGAGCAGGCAGTCGACGTATACGTGTCGGAACTAATACCAATGGCATATATCATTACTCCAAACATGCAGGAGGCCCAGTTTATTGCCAAGAAAGCTACAGGAGAGGATGTGACAGTGAACTGTCTCGAGGACGCAAAGAATCTTGCTATGAAACTGAAATCTCTAGGGCCCAAATACGTGCTTTTGAAAGGGGGTCATTTACCTCTTTCGAAAGATTATAAAGCGTTGCCTGAACCTTCGACCAGCGCCATTGTGGCAGATATTTTGTTCGATGGTACGACTTTCACAATCATAGAATCTTCGTTTATCAAGACCAAGAATACTCATGGCACAGGATGTTCCTTAGCATGTAAGTCTAAGTTAATTTTTTTCTTCTAATTTGTCCTTTATTAAGCAGATTGCAGCCTCTATTGCGTCCAATCTGGCCAAAGGTTTATCGGTGGTGGATGCAGTCAGAGCATCGATCGAGTATGTGCACGGCGCGATTGCGAGCCAGCTAGATCTGGGTCATGGCAACGGACCAATAAATCATCTACATAGAACTTACATAGAGCCACTTAAGCATAGATAGAGCGGTGTTAAATATAATCTAACTTTGATCATAGAATCAGTCGCGGATTCAGTCGCAAACGTAATTTCATGTCATTTATGATTATATAATCAAAAATGTCGACAATACTCACCGTGTTCAGGTTTAGGGCACTGATGGCAAATTTTGCTTTTTCGATTTTTTTGTGGGTTTTTGCCGCTCGGCGTGTTAAAACCCTGCGCTGTTGCTAATTTTTTTTTTTAATCTTGTCAAATTTTTTCCATTGCACCATTTATTTTCACTTCACTATAGATATCTAATTTCTTTTTACATATTTTATTTATAAAAATGAGTTACGGTGGAGCATCTTCGTATGGTGGTGGAGGCGGTTCTTATGGTGCTAGTCGCCCATATGGCGGAGAACGAACTGACCGATCATACGGTGGTCGTGGTGGCGGTGACCGATCTTATGGTGGTCGTGGAGGAAGTGCCGGTGCCCGTACCAATGGATATGGAGGTGATCGATCGTATGTGCTTTTTTTAAAAAATCTAATGGAGATAAATTTACTGATCGTTCTGATAGCAATGGTTCTTTTGGTGGTGATCGTATGTCGAACTTGGGCGACAATTTGAAGAAGCAAGATTGGGATATTGCTACGATGCCTAAATTCGAAAAGAATTTCTATAAAGAAGATCCTGCTGTTTCTGCTCGCTCGGCTCGTGAGGTCGAAGAGTTCCGGGCGGAGAAGAAAATGACAGTTAAGGGAAAGGACGTTCCTTCTCCTGTCTTCACCTTTGATGAAGCTGGATTTCCAGCTTACGTTATAAATGAGGTAAAAGCTCAAGGATTCACAGCCCCAACGGCTATCCAGTCGCAGGGTTGGCCTATGGCTCTTTCTGGGCGCGATTTAGTGGGTATCGCTGAGACTGGATCCGGCAAAACTTTGTCGTACTGTCTTCCCTCTATTGTTCACATCAACGCTCAACCTCTTCTTAGCCCTGGAGATGGTCCAATCGTCCTGGTTCTAGCTCCTACTAGAGAGTTGGCAGTTCAGATCCAGCAAGAGTGCACTAAATTTGGAAAATCTTCTCGAATTCGAAATCTATGTGTTTATGGAGGTGTCCCCCGAGGTCAGCAGATCAGAGATTTAGCCCGTGGGGTCGAAATTTGTATTGCTACTCCTGGTCGCCTTATTGATATGATAGAATCAGGAAAAACCAATCTTCGCCGAGTCACTTACTTGGTACTCGATGAAGCTGACAGAATGTTGGACATGGGTTTCGAACCTCAAATTCGAAAGATTGTCGACCAAATTCGACCAGATCGCCAAACGTTGATGTGGTCTGCTACTTGGCCAAAGGATGTTCAGCGACTTGCGAATGATTATTTACAAGATTATATTCAGGTCAATGTCGGCTCTTTGGAGCTGTCGGCTAGTCATAACATTACTCAACTTGTTGAAGTTGTTTCCGACATGGAAAAGAAGGATAAGTATGTATTAAAGGAAAAAATTGTTAATCTTTTTGTCTTGTGCTTATGAATTCTAGATTGATAAAGCATCTGGAGACTGCTATGGAAAATCAAGACGCTAAGGTCCTCATTTTTGTCGCGACCAAGAGAGTTGCTGATGACATCACCAAATATCTACGACAAGATGGATGGCCTGCTCTTGCTATTCACGGCGACAAGGCCCAAAACGAACGTGACTGGGTTTTGAATGAATTCAAGGGTGGAAAATCTCCCATTATGGTTGCTACTGATGTTGCATCTAGAGGAATAGGTATGATAAATTTTTTGTTACTATACTGATACGGTTTGCTCTGTTGTTTGATATCTGGTTCTGGTTCTGGTTTTCTGTCATTTCTGATCCTGGACTTCTGAGAAATTGCGTAATCAACGATCTGCCTTAAACGCGTTGACAAAATCTGACAATTTGTCATGACTGTTGTATTCTAATTTCTAGGGACAGGCGCTGTTCTGCTTATTTAACAGGCTCTACTGCCATAGTAGATAATCTGTTAGGTGAATATCTGAAGGCGCATCACTACCTATCTTTCTGAAACTAGCCCATCTAGTTTCCTAAATTAGAGATGTGGTATCTTCGCTATCCTCGTGGCCCTTGCTTTACTTTTTTCTTGCTTGTTCTTCCATCCTTCTCATTATGAATGCTCGTTGCTATCTTCTTTTAAAAGAACACAAGTCTGATAATGCCAAATCCGATTCTACTTGAACTTATGATCAAGTTTAAGAAGAGATTGAATGGATGGAGAACTTGTGTGCATAACGAGAGGAAAGAAAAGCAAGGACGGCCATTCTGCAGTCCAATTAAAAAAGGAATCAAAGACTATTTTCAAGCCTTCTTGCGCTGGAACATGGACATGTTTGAAAAGTCGATTTATTTATTTTCGAAATAATTTTGCTATATGACTTAGCATATTGTTTTGGACATGTTGAAAATAAATAGATTGCAGTCAAATATAATATGTTTTACGAGCATGTTCCCGTTCCAAAGCCTAGACTGATTGTGTTATTATATCTTTTCCTTTTTCATTTGTCTGATTCGTAGAGGAAGCTAGAGATTTAAAGTGTTTAGTGATGCACGCTGAAGAGCCTAAAAAGAACATCTTGACCAGAATATGCCTAGTCAGATTAGACGTGTTTAGGACTCGAGTAGTTGACCCATATTCTCAAAAGTTTTGCAAAATGCAAAATGAAACTCCTCGTCAGAAATCAGAAATGCTAAACTGAGATGAATCTAGTCCAATGATACATGCTGGACTTGATAGAGAGATATGAAGATCTGTCGAGTCTGATGTTATGATTACTTACTAATATGATCTATAGATGTCAAGGACATTAAGTTTGTTATTAACTATGATTATCCCAATAATAGCGAGGTAAGGTTATCTTTTGATACATATTATATTAGAAGATCTGATCTAATGGCAATCAGGACTATGTCCACCGTATCGGACGAACTGGTCGCGCGGGAACCAAAGGAACAGCTATTACCTTTTTTACCAGTGACAATGCGAAGCAGGCACGCGATCTTTTGACAATTCTGACCGAGGCCAAACAACATATTGATCCCAAGCTTATGGAGATGGGAAGATATGGCCGTGGAGGTGGTGGCGGTGGATATGGCGGTAATCGATATGGCGGCGGCGGCTACCGTAGAGGAGGTGGTGGCGGCGGCGGTGGTTATGGCGGAGGCTATAACAGCGGAAGTAACTCTGCTCCTCTTGGTGGCGGTAAACGATGGTAGACCGGCCATTATAGATTTGCAATACGTTAATTTTGTTTCCTTTCATGTTCATGTTTTGCGTGGTATTTAGGTTGTTTAGACATAAGAAAAACTGTGCCTGAGTTAATAGAATTTACGGATCAAAATTATGTGGCAGGGTAGTATCTTCAAAATTATTTTTGTACAGGATCTTTTATTGGGCATAATGTATATTTTTTATCAGTTAGAATATTTGCTACGATTATAAAATTCAAGAAATTTGGTATTACATGCAAAGCTCAGATCAAATATCATGGTGGTTGATTTTGGCGCCAGGATGACTAAAGTTCTTTCAAATCAATCCCGTACCCTACCTGGAGTTGAATTAAATCCGCCAGCGCCGTATTTGCGGTGATCTTGGAAATTTAAAGCCGGGTGGTTCAGCTTTCTCGATGCGAATTAAGCTATCTCTGCCTCAAAATATTCTGCTTCTAACTCCACTTGCATTTGCTTTTGGTTATTTACTGCGTAGGTTTCCGTATTTTATTTTATCTTGGGATTTGTTGTTCCAGCATATATAAGTTGGCTTCACTGCCTGTCGACGCTACTGGAAAAATTTAGTTATCAAAAATATTAGGGGTTTAACGGACTTGGATCATAACTTTTCGTCTCGAAAAACTACTCAGTGCAACATTTCTTTTATTATTTCTTCGCAACGATCAGTCGGTAATGAGTAACGCCATGGTGGGCCGTGCAGGCTCTAAAAGCTTGCTTCGAACTGTTCAGAACCATTATAATAATCTCTCAGCGCGAAGGTCACCGTCGTCGTACCCGGGCCGTTTATCACGTTTCTCCGTATATCCTACCTTGACGCCTTTCCTGGCCATTCGCCAGCGATTAGCATTTCCGAACCTTTTAATCTCACATAGAAAATCTCAGTTATCTACTTTTGCTGACAATATTCGAGTATCGCTTAGACAGCGATTGGGGGTAAACAATAGCGCACGGATCCGACGTGCAAGTACCGAGTCCGCATCGCCGAAGCAGGATGAGAAGAAGCTAGGCACATTGGCTCGTCTAACAAAAGAATACGGATGGTCTGTGGTGGGAATCTATGCGGCTCTGTGCATTATTGACTACCCTCTCTGTTTTTTGGCTGTCCACTCTCTCGGTCAAGAAAAGATCTCGGAGCTAGAAGACACCGTCAAGGCCTTTTTTGACTTCGGCAAGACTGAAGGCACAGGTGAGGACAAGGATCTGCCTGAGAGACGCCCAGGTGGGAAGGATGGGCAAGATGACACTAGCGAAATCAAGGAGATCCGAAAACACGAACACAGCCCGTCACTCCTGACCGAGGCTGCCATTGCCTATGGTGTGCACAAGGGTCTTATGGTCTTCAGAATACCGCTCACAGCAGCCATAGCCCCGTCAGTAGTGAAGATTCTGAGATCATATGGCTATCAGATTGGCAAGAAGGCGGCTAAAACAGTAGTCAAGCCAGGGGCCAAGTCAGCAACCACGAAAGCCACCAAATCACAGCGATTTGGAAGCTGGTTTTTTTAATTGCCAATCGCTATGAATAGGACGGAGGACAGAAAGATATCACACGACCCGAAACCTAGATGATTGCATTTGAAAGAATCTTTCCATCATTGTACAAACCACCTCTCTACGTCTTTAGTTTTTTGTAATTAGCAACTTAAACATCTTGTAAATAATACTTGTGAAATTATAACCACAACTGAAATTGTCAAGGCGGCTTTTTGTGCAACAAGAGGATAAACTTCTTGTAAACACATATTATGCTCAATTGGTCCAACAATGATTTATATAACAGTCTATAATACAAACATAGCTTGCCGATTGACAAATATATCAATCACAATATTTACATAAAGGCGCATCTAACTTCTGTTTAAAGACTTGCTAAGAAGAATCCTGAGGCTGTGCCTTCTGATGCTCATGCCAAAACTTGATCAGATTATTTTCATAGGGATGATCCGGACCCTCAAATATTTTTAATCTATTCAGTCGAACTTCTCTGAGTTTGTTTCTGGGTAGCATTCCGCTCACCGCTTTTCGCAAGACTTCACTATAACCCTGCTTGGACACAAGTCGCTCCATTGTCATCTCTTTTAACCCACCTGGACGCTGTGTGTGATGCCGATATAGTTTCTGATGGAACTTATTGCCAGACACCTTAAGCAAAGAACAGTTCGTCACCACGACATAGTCACCGCAGTCAGCTATTTATACCAATGTTAGTCTCACGGATCTTCCAGCAACTGTCTTTATATCAGAACACATACACGCAGGATCGAAAATAGGCTTGTGCTTTCCCATAAGTGAGCCTGCAATTGCTGTAGCAAGTCGTCCAAGGGTACGAGATTCGCTCTCGAGGTCAACCTTGTGCCATAGCCGAGAATACGCTAATTTCGTCTAATAATTGCCAATTAGCCCTCGCAATGACCCAAAAAATAAGAAAAATATAACATACAGGACCCAGATGCTGTGACATGACTTGTAGTTCAATATTGAGTACTTCGACTAAAAAAGCAAAAATTGGATTGTCTGCAAGTTGGTGTCTGAGAGAAGGCTGTAAATAACTAGACGTTTGCATATATAAGGATATTAAAACAAATGCTTATGTGTTTGCTCCACAAATGTCTAGAAGGGAGCCTAGCACGCATTCTTTTCCCCCTCAACCCTTTTTTCTCTATATCAATTCCTGGCGTCGAACATCTCATCGTGAAGCATCACTAAATTTGCAAAGGTTGACAGCTTAAAAATATTATTGACGCGAAGTTCATTTGACGTGTTCAATAGCTCACAAAATTCAGTAGCGCCTTACGCCGTAAAACTCACTTTTTATTCCAGGGTTTTTATGGTTTTTTACTTTTGTGTACGAAATATTTACTCATCTTTGCCTTTTTTGATTATTCTTTGAAATCGAGGGAGGTGACTTCCTAAGACCAGCTGGTGTCTTTCATCAATTAACTGATTGATTGACTGCATTGCTTCAACTGCAGTTACTTTTAGCATACAGAAATTAGGTGTGGTGGCATAATAATTGAAGGCAGCCATGAACAGAGTATCACTGGCCATTCGTTCCAATCTTCCGAATGAGATGGACTGGGCGTTGCGTTCGTTGGTGCGCATGTCGTTTGAAAGCCCAGACGCGCTTTTGTTGAAATCGTATCCGAGTATTGTGCCGGTTTTACTAGAGAAGATCAATTCGGTGTCGAAATTGGAACTACAGAGCGACGAATTGTCTGATGACATGCACGAATCGAAGGCGCAGAAGGAGGTATTGGATAAGATGATGGAGGCAGCTCTGGTCCTACGCAACTGTTGCATAAACTCAGATAATGCGCAGTACCTTGTGACGGTGCCGATGTGCACGGAAATTCTAATATCTACCCTCACTATGCCTGAGCGTCCTCACCTAGTCGAGTTCAGATTGTACTGCCTGGACATTGTCGAGTCAATTTCGGTGTTCTTACGTCCACTGTCGACGGAGGATCTGATGTTTAAGATTCTTGTTGGTTTCTTGCAGAGCGACGATCGTGCCATCCTGGTGACCGCTCTGCGCTCGATCGCCCGTCTAGTGATAAACGTCGAGGCTAACATTCTCAAGTCTATCGATTCCAAAATCATTTCACGGATATGTCTGCTTCTATTACTGGACGATGAAGAGCTGTTATCATCATGCCTAGATTTTTTGTACCAGTACACAATCCACCGCGAAAATGTGGAGTTATTGAACCAAGCACTCGGTGGACTAGATGAGACAGTGAAGATCTTACGGAGGCTATTATTATTTCAGGCACAGGAAATAGTTGAGGACAACGTAGACTACGCGACGGCACAGAGTCCAAAGTTTTTTACTCGCAAGCTTCCACCACCTTTAGCGCCTCCGCGTCTGCCTGTGGAGCTGATACATGAACTTCTGGAATTGCCTGAACCTGAGAGGGCAACACAGTGGTAAGAAACGCATTTTGCTAGTTGACTGACTGACTTGACAAATTGATACTAATCAGACACTTCACGATTTCTATAGGCTGAGAGCTTGCTACGAAGAAGACCCAGATGGAGATGTGACACAAATAGCGCTTTGGAAATCATATGAGTCTCTATTTGAGGAATATGCGAAACAGGGCAAGAAGTTATTGCCAGCAGCAGATTTTATCAAGAACGTGACGAACGCTTTCAACAAGGCTGCTGCAATGGTTATCACTACTTCAGCCGGACAGAAGTTCATCATCAAGGGTATTCGACCGCGCGAAAGACCAATTTCTATGGCTGGCCAGTTTTATTCCGAGTGCCAGTGGTATTTGCGAAGGCCAGAACCTGCTGCTGAGAGTGAAGAGCCGGTGTCTGAAAGGATGGTGAAGTGTGGGCGACAGTTTCCGAGCGTGCAGACTCTGTACAAGCATGTGGTGCAATCACACCTACCACCCAAGCATCAGCCTCAGTCGAACGGTGACGACGGTAGAATGGAGGTGGATTCTGAGCCAGCGGCTAATGGAGCTGAAACTACGTCGGGTAAAGGAAGTGAAGACAGAAACAGTAGCAACGTAATGTTCTGTCACTGGGCGCACTGTGCACGATTTTCACCTGCGGGTGAGACCGACCGGTGGAAGGTTATAGCACACATAAGGACACACATTGCTGAAGTTTCCGAAAACACGCCTGTTCCGCTGCATGTGCGAGAATCGGCAGAGTATCAGAAGCAACAACACAGGAAGATGACAACAGGCGCTATTGTTTCAGTTGCTAATGGAAGCTCTCCAGCTGTAGCGCAGAAGGCGAGCATATTGTCCAAGACGACGACAATTGACGAGCGGGGCGAAGCTGCTGGGATTGCACTGACGGCTGTGCTGGTGCTGCGCAACATTGCCCGGTGCAACTCTGGGAAAGCCGTACTGGTCGGCGTAGGTGTGAGAGACGTACTTGAAGTGGCGGCGGTCAACCGGGCATTGCAGAATTACGTGGTCGACCTGCTGGATCTAATTGATGAGGTGGATGACGAACAAAAGAGCGAAGTTGGCGACGACAACGTGGCCGACGAAGAAGATGGGGAAGATGGGGAAGATGAAGAAGATGAAGATGAAGATGAAGATGAAGATGAAGATGAAGATGAAGATGAAGAAGATGAAGATGAAGACGAAGATATGATTAGAATGGGCACAGAGGACACCGTTAACGAGACGACACCGTTGTGACAGTAAATGATTTCAAGATAGAAGAAATGAATGCAATGCCTAGAGCGTGCTTTGTATGTATGTATCCATAGAAATTAAATTTGTAGCATTAGACCAATTGAATACTTGTATTGCGATAACCCAGTTGTAGCAAATATGTAGATAATATTATTAGATATAGGAATGCCAAGAACCATAATGATCAAACACCTCAGAGGCGCAAAATTCGAAAGACGGCACCTGAGCAATATTGAACAACCACCATTCAAAAAGCCGATTGCACGTTGGCAAGAGAAATAAACAAATAGAAATTTAATATAGTACAGAACCGATTAAAGCCGAAACCAAGACTAGTCTCGCTTGATGCTGGCTGTAATGAGACCGTTGGGATTTGACTGTGGCGCGAAGACCTCTGCATCGGCACCGGTGTTTTTGAGGCCATGGAACCATGAAAGGTCGATTTCAAAGTAGTGTTTGTTGGGAAGCGCGAAGGAAATCTCGATAATGTCGATGGTCTGAGCCAGGATATTCTGGCCTATCTTAAAGAGAGTTGCTTGGACGGAAGCAGACTCGTGAGTCGCGAATGTGTCTAGGATAACCTTCCTGGCGATCTGGAAACCTTGTTCGAAAGTTTCAGCGCTGGCCTTGACGTCGTTGAGACTAGCGTAGGACTTCCAGTCCCACTTGGCATCAACCTCAGTGGACAAAATTCTGTCCCAAGTCTCAGGAATAGTGGTGTAGTCGTCCTTGATGTAGCCATAGAAGGCGGAACCAGTGGATTTGAGAACTAGCAGTTTGGAAATGCCGCTACTGAGCTCGACGTTACCCGACTTATCTACGATGGCATCAACCAAACGGACATCCTCACCGTCGCGAATGAAAGCATGAGGATGTGGCTCACCATCGACGGCATATCTGGACCACTTGTGCTGGATGATGTGGACAAAAGCCTTGTGGATGTGGGGATACGTTGTCACAAAGTGAGTACCGAGGATTCCAGCAAAGACCTCTGGGGGATTGACGTTGTTCTTCTTGGCCAGAACTAGGGCAAGTCAGTATGCGATTCAGTTCGACAAGAAAAAAAGTACTTGACATACTGTGAGTGGTGTTCTTGATGGAATCAGTGGTCACGATACAAGAGTTATCAGCAACAATGTACGCAGGTGAGATGTCGCCTTCCAGCATCACCTTGATCGTAAACTCAGCAACATGCTGGAGTCTGGGGTTAGTGGCATCGCGCTCAACCTTGAACAACCGGATATTGTCTTTTCCGTAACGAGTAGCAGACAATGATGACATCTTGGCGTAAATGTAGAATAGAGGTGAAGCTGATCAAGGATATAGCGAATCAAAATCGAGTGTTGAAGTAATGATCCACAACAAATTGAATGTGGAGAAATTGTATTTATTGAGGGTTGGTTAGCAGAGAGATCCAAATAAAGTCGCTACAAGCGGACCCCAGGCAAATTATATACATGTACGGCCTACCAGATCAGACCCATCTAAGTTTTGGCTATTCTGCCACTTGCTCTATTTCTCTGGTGTTTAGTCGACCAGGATATCCGAACCGGGCAGAGTCAGAGATAAGCGATGAAACTAGGTCAGCATTTCTCCGTTGGATAAATCTGCACAATCACGCAGAAATACAAGCCGGACCAGTCAATGAGCGACGGAACGGTTGGGAGTAACAGGGCTCATTTATCCAGAAAGGGCAACAGACGTCTGCGGCTCTCGGACTCAAGCGATAGGCCGCAAGCCTCACGACCAAGCCTGTCGGACAACGCCGGCTCTTTTCAGGGGACCGTATTTGTCCGCGATCATGACGATCTGTGGTCCACCACTAGCTATGACTCTCATTCCAGTGATATGTAGTTGATATTTGCAGATATCTTTTATTTATTTGGTCTTTTTTTCTTGTCGGAAGTAGGATCCCACGACGGCATCGCGAAGGTCTGACAACACGGCGAAAGCCGACTCGGCCTAATGCGCCACTGTCACTCCACACGTGGCTGATTTGAGACATGGCAATGGCGCAGCTACAGACCCGGGTGCAGTCAGCCTTAAACTTCTCGATGGGTCGCGGACACAGGAGGAACTTGATCACAATATACCCGGCCTGAGCTTTGTTGGATCCGCTGGTCTCCGGTAAGCTCTCTAATTTTAGTTCGCTGGCTCAGGCTTTTGATTCAGTTCACTAATTTAACTGTTCTCTAAATTTCCACTATCGTCAAATCGTTCCGTCACGAGGACTTTTGATAATCGATCTTCGTCCACTGTCACGAGAATTCTTCCATGGTGTACCTGTCCGATCTGACATCGATACAATGGAGATAGGAATCATCGGCATGGGCGTCATGGGCCGCATGTACGCCAACCGGCTGGGCGCTTCTGGCTGGAAGTAAGTATCAGCTTCTGTTTCTCGGGGTCCGGCTTTATCCTTGCCAATTCTTGCTTCGGTGATCACTAAGGGCTAATCCGACTCGTCTGTTACTCGGGAGTGCGGCTGTCGAGGCGGTTTGCTTGATTCCCTGCAGAACTATCTTGCCTCTGCGCCATAGTTGTGCCTCCACTCGTTCGTATCAGTCCATTAACGTCTATAGGGTCAACGCCTGCGACCGTTCGGAGAAATTCGCTCAACTCAGTGACGAGTACCGTTCCAGTGAGTATCAACGATTCAGTTGGCTGGTACCAACATCATTGATAGCAGCAGCCCAATGATGGTGCAAGCTAGCTGTGACTGTATTATGAGGCTAACATGTAAAGATCCAAACGTCAATATTCTGGAAAACGGCCATCTTGTCTCTCGTCATAGCGATTTCATTGTTTACAGCGTGGAGGCAGAGTACATTGACTCGATTGTTGCGCAGTATGGACCATGTAAGTGTCGCTTTCTTGTCATCAAAGTTACAAACTGACAGTAAAGCCACGAAGGTAGGCGCCATAGTAGGAGGCCAGACTTCCTGCAAGGAGGTGGAAATCAACGCATTTGAGAAATATCTACCGAAAGATGTCCAGATCGTATCATGCCACTCTCTGCATGGGCCCACTGTCGACCCTACTGGACAGCCGCTGGTCATCATCCAGCACAGGGCGTCGAACGAAGCTTTTGATTTTGTCAAGTCTGTTCTATCTTGTTTCAAGTCCCAGATGGTCTATCTGAGTGCACAGGAGCACGACAAGATTACAGCCGATACACAGGCCGTCACGCACGCTGCGTTCTTGAGCATGGGTGTCGCCTGGCACGCGAACAATCAATTCCCGTGGGAGGTCCCACGCTACGTTGGCGGCATTGAGAACGTCAAAATCAACATTTCGCTACGGATCTACTCCAACAAGTGGCACGTTTACGCTGGTCTCGCTATCCTCAACCCCTCTGCTCACAATCAGATTTTACAGTATGCGCGTTCAGTCACAGAGCTTTTTACGCTCATGATCGAGGGCAAAGGCGACGAGCTACGAGCGAGGATCAAGTTGGCGAAAGAAGCTGTCTTTGGCGGTCTTTCCTCCGACCACCAGCTGCTGCTTTCCGACGAACTGCTCGATCAGTTCTCTCTCAGCAATGTTCCAGCAGGAGAGAAAACTCCAAACTCTCATCTCAGTCTACTCGCCATGGTCGATTGCTGGTGTAAGCTGGGCATTGTCCCATATGACCACATGATTTGTTCAACTCCGGTATGTCTATTACGCTTATTCTGCTACCATAGATATTGACTTTTCAGCTATTTAGAATATGGCTCGGTGTCACTGAATACCTGTTTCAGACTCCAGCCCTACTCGAAGAGTGTCTCGACGTCGCCATCAACAACAATTCGTTCCGATCCGACGACCTTGAGTTTTCAATTGCTGCTCGGGTATGTGCCGCTATGACCTCTTTTTCGCTGCTTCTGATTACTAACAGCCTATAGAGTTGGTGCGATATCATATCGCGAGGTCAATTTGAGTCCTATAAAGATCTTTTTGAGGCTACGCAAAAGTACTTTTCTCCTCGCTTCTCTGACGCAACCAAGCTCGGCAATGCCATGATCAAAACAATATTCGAACGCGTGCAAAATAAAGACTAGCTACGTTATAGCCACAGTAATATGCGTTCGCCTTGTATTTAGAGGTTTTAAGCATTGGTCTTTTAAACTAGATATTTTATATTTCGTTGTTCTTTATAGCTGTCAATTATGCTTGACCATTTTGCATGTATTATTTAATGGTGGTTGTATCTGTGACATGTCATGCGCATACTGGTTGTAACTACGGCGCGATTTGTAAGTTACCCTAATTTGTGGAATGCAAAATTATCCGAGTTCCATTCCATGGCCAAAAAAAAAAAAAAATTAATACCACAAAATCATTCACACTCCGGTTTACTTGTAAGATTCAATGCTAGCCGAAGGGAGTCGTGATTAAGACGACAGTCTCTGAAATTATCCCAAGATGTCTCACCGCATATCCAGAGTATGTAATTAAGTGCATTTGTGCCTTTAGACATGACAATTGCTAATGAATAGAACAATCTGGTATATACGTGGTCTCGACAATGTCTTGAATGGACCACGCAACGACGAACAAAGTTTGAGGTGGTTGTCCCTATGCGCAGATGTGATGTATACGGAGCTATTTGTCGAAGGCAGTATCATGTAAGCTCATCATGGATGAAAAAGCGCAATTCGCATCGATATATATCTGCAGCATCGTCATTATTCATACGGCATTACAGCGATTCGTCGGTTCCTCCTGACTCTACAAAGGCCGAGAACAAAAGCGATGTAGCGGCCGAAGGCGATCGCGAAGAACTGCCATGGTACCTACGTAAAGTTGCTGAACGTACTCACGAGACCAGTCCGCTAGCCGAGCCACTGCCAGACCTCCCGTCAGACTCACCAGCTAGGCTGGGTGCCATTTTGCAGTTTCTTGCCAACGAACTCGGATTATCAGATCTTGAGATTGTCGATCTCCGTCACCATGACTCTCCCACGGCGTTTGGGCCGAATGCTATCATGATCATTTGCTCGAGCCGCGGCGAGCGGCATCTACTTCGCGCGGCAGAGACACTGCGGAAGTTCCTGAAGGACAATTACCGGGCCAAAGTACGCTCTGAAGGCCTTGTACAGCCCGAGCGCATCAAGATCAGGGAACGTAGGATAAAAAAGAAGTTGGCCAAGTACGCTGGTGATACCGAGCTGGCGGAGCTGGAGATGCGCGCCGAGCAGGCGCACACCTGGGTGCTTGTCGACACAAACGTGTCCGGTATCCATGTGCACATGTTAACGAAGGAGCGCCGTTGTGAGCTTGATCTCGAATCCCTGTGGAACTACGAGTTACCTTTGATCAGAAAACACATGAATACGACGGAGACCCGGAACCTTGTCGACAGAAAGAAGAAGACGTCCGGTATCAGAAAAGCCGACCCGATCACACAGTACGATGAGCTGACGAACGAGTTCAGGAATGTTGTTCGCCGTGGACAACATATGCAGGAGTACGTGAATGCTTCTGCTGATGCGTCTTCGACTGGCGATGTTACCATCAGAGTCACGCCGCCGCGGTCATCCCGAACGTCGAGTACAGGCACGACAGCTAGCAGCCCGGACCTGTTTTATAATCCTGTTCGAAAGATGCATACGATTTCTTTGCCAAAGGAACAGACAGTGATAAAGGTGTCCCATCACGCAAAGAACGGCAGTCGGCAGTTTGCGAGGTCGCAGCTGAAGGACAAAATGATGGACAAGCTTGCAGCTCTCGAGTTCGACACCGTTATTGGCGGGCGCAGTGCGCGAACTTTGTTTTCGAAATTGACGAAGCTGGCCGAGCAGGGTGAATATCTCGCGGTGGCACGACTGGCCAAGCATGTTCCTCCGGGGTTTATATATCGCGACGACGACATTCACACAATCATGATGCAAGCGCACATCTATCACATCCTGAATGTTAAAGACACCACGAAGTTGGATTCACTGTTTTTGCAACTCGACGATAACTTACCGAACTTTGTCTGGTCATTTTACCAGGCGTTCCCTTGGAAGCATCCCCAGCCGATACACTGGCGCAAGAAACTCGAGTTTCTACAGCTTGTCCATATGATCTCGCCGATGAAGTTCCCTGCCGCAGAAGTCTTTAAAGCCCATTTAATTCAGCAGCAGTTGAGTGGATGCCAGCCGACGAAGGACGACACTCTACTGATTTTGGCAACGATTGCGTTCTCGCCAGAGTTCAAGTCGCCGTCTGCGGCGGAGAACCTGTCGGAGCGAAGTCTACGGTCTGTTTCGGACCGACGTTTCCAGGCGATGATTGACATCATCAATGTTGGTTTGCGGGGCACTTCGATTGACGTGGTCGGGGAGCCGGAGATCTACACGATATTGTACCAGGCTTGCCTGCAACGTCGATTCAGTTTGCACCGTGCGCTGAACAATCCAAGTCCGCGGCTGAACGCGCAAGGCGACTCTCTGCAGAAAATTGTGCCCATGGACACAGAGCGGGCTGCATTGCTGGATGTGCTCATCAGCCGGTACAACATTCCGATCACATCTACGCTGTGGACGCTGTCGATGTACGGTCTGGCGAGCGCCGGCAAATGGTCGTTGTTTTGGCGAAAGTGGAACGACACGTATCTGGCTGGTGTGTTTCGCGACTCGTGGATGTGGGCTACGGTCGCTGCGCTAGTGGCCAAGTCTGGCGACACTGTGCAGATGGGCAATTTTCTGACGCAGCGTTGGTCTGAGTTTGAGACGCAGTACCCGCCGGCAGAGGTCAGCAAGCAGTTGCTGGCGGCAATTGAGATCTGCTTAAAGTACGTCGATCCGTATGGGACAAAATTTGAGAACATCAGAGAGATCGTGGAGCAGTATTACGCGCAGCGGCCTGGAAAGGAGTAGCCAACTAGCATGGGGCGACTGATTCTTCAGCGCCGAATGGAAAGTCTAGCAAGGACGCCACGTTGCCCCAAAATGTATATAGCGGGGCCTGCCTCGGACACATTTGTATAGGAGTCTGTTTATAGCTTGTAGAGCGCTTTCTGTTTAATTCTTAGTATTCATGTACCTACCTGGGAAATCTAATATCCTGCATTGACGTATTCAAGTTGTAGACTCACGGGTCTGATGATAAGCAGCGTTGCCGAAATGGACATGCAAAGCGCGACAGTATCGAAAACGATCCCTTGTGGACATCTTTGATAGAGCGAAGGAAAAAATTCTTAAATTTTCAGATTTGAATGCTTTAGCCTTGCTTGAATGTTATCACGTTCGACTTTTAAGTGAACGTGAACGCTGCCTCACCACATTCCGACATCGGCAAGACCTTGAGCCTAGGCGATGCTGGTTCACCCATGTAAAGAAGTAGTTGTTATGCAGTCGATTCACTTCCTTACCATCGGAGGAAGAATGACTATTGCATCTGTTGACCATCGAGGCCGAAGCAACGAGTGAACTACGATATTGAGCGTTCTTGTCATTTTGAGTCGCAGCCTCGAGGACAGACAGACAGCGCTGTTTAAGTAGTTTTCGCTACAGTTGACTTAGTGAACGAGTCCACTGCCTCGCCTCAAAGAGCATAGCAATGTAGACATCAACATAAGCATCGGTCTAGCATGGCAATCGCCTGTTTAGCATCGATAAGTAGATAGCATTAGCCTTGAGTAAGGCTAGTTGCCGGTGTTTAGGAAGAGTTAATGGGCCATTTCGGGTTACGCAAATTTGGCTAGCCATGGAACCGCTGCAGTGCGTTCACATCCTGTCCTTATGTTTCATCTTAAAATGCAAGCCGTCTGTTCGCACGACAGTCCTCCTGCCTGGTCTGGACCGGTGGCTGTTTTTGAAGAATTGAATTGTGCGGGCATTTTTACCAGCATCTCATTTACGCAATTCCTCGGGAATGTAGTTTGCCTCGAGCAGTAGCGTGATGCATGCAGGCGGATATACATGCATGCGTGAGCTCGCGTTCGCAAGCTCGCCACTGAGATACGAGGGGTAAGGCCGGTCAGGAAAGCCATGCGGGACTCATCCAGACGCGGGATGTGACCCTGCTAGGGACATTTCCGCAGTGGCGGATGGCGGAGTAAGCAATTAACCTCGCGCGAACCATGAACGCGCGATCTGAAGAACCATGGACCTTCTCAGACCAGACGTAGATGGGCGCGGTTAGCAGATGCTGAGAAAGAGTTAGAAGCGAGTTAGCGGTGTTAACAAGCTAGCAGGCGTTAAATACCGCAAGCCTTGAGCGAGAATTCCCTAAGTCTAGCGGCTACGTTCGAGTGTAGAGAGCTACGCTGAGAGCGGATAGGCGAGCGCGCTCTTGGTGGCTGCAGAAGCCAGATCGCTGCTATTGCAGGCTAATGCTTCAAGACCAGCGGCCGGCAGCTGCCGGCCGTCGAGCAACTGGACCGCACGATTTATCGACTGGAGATGCGAAGCGCGACGCTCGCCAGGACGCTCGCCAGCAGAAATCCAAGATATGCGCCGGCGTAGACTTTAATAGCTTACGCACTAGAAGTAATAACGCTGTTCTCAAGCGTCCACGCAACTCATTAGCCTGTCTAGCATCTCAAGCTCGCCCGGACTCTGGCTCGTCGGTTCTGCGTTTGCTCTTGCTACGGCCTAGTCGTGGACATTAAGCATAACAGAGCTTTGCGACTGCATCACGATCACGCACATGCCTTGTACTGTGAGAGCCAAGATGCTGCAGCGGCCAGCTAAGAGCTCCACCTCCGCCTGCGTCTGGCGTCTCTGCCGAGTCGTTCTCGGCAAGCGACTCGGGCAATTCCTCGACGCGGTGTCGACGCTTGGCTGCGAACCGGAATATACATCGGCGGGTACCATCGGCATAGTCGCCGGCCGAGCGATACCGGCCCAGCGACAACTCAGGACCGATGCTCGTTCGGCTGCTGACTTGTCGACGCCTGCTCGCTGAGGGCACAGCGGGATCTGGCGCGCAAGGCCGGCAGCAGGCCAAAGAGCGCAGTGAGAACTGGCGGCGATGCTTTCTCACGAAGCTCTCTCCGTTTCGCGTTTGCTGCCATGGCCAGGCTGCCGGCGCGCTTTTGCTGCGCCATATTTGCATATCGCGGTGTTTTTGGCTCCCAAAGACCATCACTGCAGCGCCGATTTGCTGGCTCCCTACACCTGATCGTTATCTGATCACTATCTGATCTCTATTCGCCCGCTGCTGTTGCCGCCATCGTGTGTGTATCTGCTATTTTTCGCTTCCGTTAGTGTGGCTGCTAACCCTAAAAGGTACCCGCAGATGTGTGCCCTATATACCGGTACCCGCCCATACACGGAAAAAGCCAAAAGCCAAAAATGAAGAGGGAGAAAAAAGACAAAAATAGTGAAAGTATACGGCGGTAGCTTCTGCCAGCCAGTATGCGAGAGCACCAAAATGTACCGCCATATACGGAAAAGGACAGAACGACGTACCAAAGGGGATTACACTTTCCAGCTCCCAAACTCTAAAAATGGGTACTATGCCGGCAGGAAAAAGCACTTTTGACTAGCCACACCAGGCCTCCGCGGAGCGCCAATTGCGTAAAGACAACTACAGCGAAAAGGTCTGCAGAGCGAGATGGGCGGATGCGCGTGCCGAGTGCGCGTAATTAAGAGCTGTGAGGAACGAGGGCGCAGTTGGGGTTGGTGAAGTAGGCCGTGGGCCACAGAGAGTGTGGTGCAGATTAAACGGACGTTGTCAGTGAGGTTTATTTACGTTCGCGTTACGGTACGCCCAGCCTAACCGCTCGTTTTTCGAATCTCTCTGACCTTCTACACTTTCATTTTTCCTTTGCCTTTGTCACTTTTCTTTTTTTTTCCCATTCCATTCGTCTCGTTCGTCCTGTTTATCGCAGTCGCAGTCGCATTCGCTGGATTGTGTCCGCTGTCCGTCTGCTAGCTTCGTGCCCTTTATCCGTCGTTCGTCCTTTTATCTCTCGGCTAGTCCTGGTCGTCCATTCGTCGTCTTTTCTCATCTTTTCCCGTTTTTTTCTGTATCTTTCTATCTTCGTATTTCGGCTGTTCATACGCTCGCCCCCGCATGATATCAGCGTTCCCTCCGATAACATCGCGCGCAATGGACAGAGACACACAGCCCGGCTCTTTCTCATATACCAACTCGCAGGACCACTCGGCACAGTACGACGCGCAGGATAGTTCTAGACAGCATTATGCCGCGCAGGCGCAGTCCAGCTATCTCGCCCGCAATTCGTATGCTGACCCCCGGCAATATGCTGTGGACCCGTCAAGGCCCGCCAACGGATACGGTGTCGACCCAAATGGCGCTCTAGGAGGTAGGCCAATTTTTTTCTTGTGTGATGGTTGTTTACGTTGGTGCTAACGAGCAGCCTCTTTTCCTCCCCAAGACATGTCTGCGTACCAGGGATATCCGCCGAGCGCGGCGCCAGCTTGGAGAACAGAGTGGTACCCGCCTGTGTCCAATAGCTACTCGCCGCACATGAACCCGATGGGCACGGCTCCGCCAATGCCAGCTATGAACTCGCTCCCCGTCAGGTCAGATAGCAGAATTCGCCGGGCGCGTGGCAACGAGTTCAGCGGAAATACTGTCTATTCCTTCGTCCCGCTGCCAGGCGCGCAGCAGCAAAAGCGCCCGCGCAGAAGATACGAGGAAATAGAGCGGATATATAAGTGCGGCTGGCAGGGCTGCGAAAAGGCCTACGGTACCTTGAACCACCTCAACGCGCACGTCACCATGCAAAACCACGGACCAAAGCGAACCCCAGAAGAATTCAAGGAAACACGAAAAGAATGGAAGGCTAGAAAGAAAGAGGAGGAGGCGCGTAAGAAAGCCGAGCAGGAGGCCAAAGATAAGCACGCTGCTGAGCAGAGCCAACCGCACCAGGTCGCTCCGCAGCCTCTGCATCCACAGCAGCATGGTGTCCCGGTGCACCAGCAGCCCCAGTATGGCTTGCCTCCGCCTCAGTATCACCCCGGGTCTGTCCCGACAAGCAATCCCAACGTGGATTTCCAGTACCAGCAACAGATGTACGGCAGCGGCTATAACCAGTCGTATGGCGCGTGAGCAAATCTCTCTCTGGCGTTGTCTTTTTAGAGCTCCCCTCGTGTACGATTACTTTTCACAAGTCTTCAAGTTTGTATTTTTGTTTAAAACGTGTTTTGGTTTGACTTAAATCTGCGATTTATGATCTTTTTGTCTACTATGCTTTTGCTGTGTATGCTGCAATAGAGCCTGTGTTTAAGAAAAAAAGTTGTATCACGCTAATCCTGCCTGCTGGTCTCTACTGTCCGTGTCAGTGCCTCTAATAGTTTGATTGTTACCATGGACTGACTAAAAAATGAAATGTGTTTTCTGTTCTATTTTTTTATGGTGATTTAATTTATAACTGCCGCTAATGTTTTTGTGCTCTTTTGTTTTCTATACTTTAGATTGTAGTATACTATTGAATTAATTTATGAACATATACGGTCCATATTTCACGATATTGTCTGTAGACTTGGCGGAAGCATCTAAAAATGGAGGGTCCAATTGCAACAGTGGATGTTGAGCCACGTATGCGAGATGATATAATAGTTCTCTATCGCTTTTGCGCAACATGCTTATTTATCTATGAACCATTATTGCATTGATTTTTGCTACTATTACGGTACTAGCAGTGGCGGATATCAAGCCTATTCCGTCATATTTCTCGATTGCGTAATGATGCAAAACGACTCGCTGCGTTGCTTTTCGCAACATCGTCTGCCAGACCAGACTCGGCTAGAGAATGGGCTAATTCTCTCAAAAAGAAAACTAGAACCGACGGCCGAGATACTAGAATGTATACTAATGCATTTCCACCGAATTTACAACACTCGATCCGCCAACTCCAGTGTCCTAGCCTACGGCCTAATCTCGGGAGCCTGTCTCTCTCTACAACTCTGACCGACGCAACGTCTTTTTCGGCTGCAGATAATCAACTATCTGAGAAGCTACTGCAGAACACGGAAAAACCTGCACGTTGCAATTGCAATCTGCGTGCTATGGTTCTCTGCATACAAGCAGCTCAATTGCAAAGTACCACGAGTTCATTCCAGATATCTTAATGAAATTCTTGCATAGTTCGACCCGTCTCATTCTTGAAGGATTGAACATTCTTTGTGGAGGGGCGACCAGTAAGAATGCAAATACGCATGCATGAAGGCGCTGGTACATCAGTCCTGCAGTACGCCTACGCTTGGTCTGCGTTTGGCACAGAACAAGTAATATCATGTGTGCAGTCGTAATTCTTTTCAGCTAGAAAATGCAGTTGATATCGTATTGCTGCACCACACTTATACGAAGATTGTGCCGTACTTCCGAAGTGTCAAGAAAGTAAACAAAAAAAATGCGGCAAACAGGAACAAGAGTGCGTGGGCACTGGAAGAAACAAGACCTCTCTAAAAGATCCGCAAATGGGTCTGAGTCAAGTCTTGCCGGTTCGACTCTCTCAAGCCAAATTTTGGCAGTCTCTGTCTAGTCTCTAACTATATTCTCTAAGCATTTGACAAAATGAAACTGAAATAAATTATATTTGGGCGCCAGACAAGAATAAGACCTAGCAGGAAAAGTATAGATGGAGATTACGTTGCACTAATTTCGTCTCGTGTTTTCCTTAGTTTGTTTCTGTGTTTTCCACGTATCTATTAGATTAGATACCGATTAGAAGTTTATTTTCTCGAGAAAAAAGACGGACGCTTTCGCTAAAGGTTGACCGACCTACGAGAACTTCGAGCTTATCGACAATCACATCTCACGGTAACCTAACGTCTAGTGTATTTTTTACTCTTACTATTCCAGCTTTGTGCCGCATGATTTCGACGTTGTAAATATATTTCCGCGAAGCCTCACCTAATTAACGACATTGTGCTGCATTAGTATCTTTTGTGGCATCCCAGTCTAGCTCCTGTAGAACAAAGCCGCTCATCATTCAGTACAGCAAGGGAAACGCGCTACAGCTATGAAACAACATGATATCCTTGTGTGTATTTATATCGCAATAGTCTAACTACATACGTAAAATGATGCCAGGGTCATTTAAAGAATTACCAGATCTTTTTTCCTAGTAGATCTCGGTCAGCGGGATTGCGGGATTCGCGCTATACAAGGAATCATGCTAGCCCTTTCAATGGATACGTTCTGATTATTCGAGTGACTTTCCACTACCAAGACGTTTTTGTCGGCGAGGATCATGTCTTCGTTGCATTCGCTCTCGAGCTTCTCGAAGGCTGGGTAGAGACCGCATGCTTGGAGAGCTAGGAGGACGGACTCAACGTGTAAATCCAGGGATCCGGATGGAACGTTTATTGTACTTTGAGGGGGGACGCGGGCGCAGGTCGAAGAGTGAATGGGATGGAGGAGTTGTGGAGGAGGCAGGCTAGGGTGAGACCTGCCGGGCCTGCGCAGAGGATTGCAATTTGGAATCTACCATTGTGAATCCGACTTGAAGAGATTCTTGAGAGTGTGTAATTTGGCTTATGAATGCAGAAGACTGTTCTGCGAATGTTTGAGCTGTGGAGAAGGTTGTTGAAAGTTGGATATAAATTCTTTGGAGGATGCATGAGCGCAGGAAACTTTCTGCGGATGTAGAGTACTGGCAGATGACTCGCTCTTGAAGGGACATTATTTCTCAATGCAGAATGTAGTGATGCTCCTCGGATTGCAACCTGCCGATGAAGCTATTATGAACTCGATACCACCCTGTTTCACCACACCTCCTCCACATTGCCTTTTTGCTACACAAATACTAACACTCAGCAACTAATCCTTCAATTACAGCAAATCCTCAATGTCGTCAATAGCGATGTGGAATCCATTCCACTATTTCAATCTGTAAGTTAGCACCAACAGCTTCTAAATTCGCCTGCTGACCATCTTTCAGACCCGCATCCTTCCTCACCTCCTTCCTCCGGTCCCAATTCACAACCCTCACATACCCGTCATCCTCCTTCTCCGGCCAAACAATCATTGTCACTGGCGCGAATACGGGTCTTGGCCTAGAAGCTGCGCGACATTTCGTCCGCCTCAAGGCCTCAAAAGTGATCATCGGATGCCGAAGCATTGAGAAGGGAGAAGCGGCCAAGAAATCTATCGAAGAATCTACTGGTCGAACGAATGTAGTGGAGGTGTGGCAAGTAGACTTAAGTTCTTACGAAAGCGTCAAAGAGTTCTGCACCAAAATACAGAAACTGGAGAGATTGGATATCGTGGTCGAGAATGCGGGGGTAGCCACACCTAAATATGAGGAGGTGCAGGGGATGGAGAGTACGATTACTGTTAATGTGATCTCGACTTTCCTCATGGCTTTACTTCTGCTGCCGAAATTAAGGACAAATGCGGCGAAGTTCAATACAGTACCCCATCTAACGATTGTGGCATCTGATGCGCATGAGCAGGTAAGTTTGGGTCTCAAGTTCTGGACAGGAATTGCATGCTGATACAGTGAGGAAGGCAAAATTCAGAGAACAATCCGCGCCCTCCATCTTCGAAGCCTTGAAATCGCCCAGGTTTCAAGCAGATCGATACAATGTCTCCAAGCTTCTCGAGATCCTCACAATCCGCTCTCTCGCACCCGCCATGACTGCGTCTGGAAAGCCAACAGTTATACTTAATACCCTTACACCGGGATTCTGCCATTCGGAATTAATGCGTCATGCTGTCTTCCCATTGAACTTTCTTGCGTGGATAGGGAAGAAGTTGATTGCGAGGACAACAGAGATGGGCAGTAGGACATTAGTGGAAGCTGCTAGGGCAAGTGAGGAGAGTCACGGCGCATATATGACAGATTGTAAGGTTGGGGTGGTGAGTAGCTGGGTTAGGAGTGACAAGGGGGCGGAGACTCAGAAAAGGGTATATGAGGAGTTGTTGGGGATCTTGGAAGGCATTGAGCCGGGCGTTACGAAGAACATTTGAGGATCATGGGCTTAAAGTAGCCTTTTACCGTGTCGAAATAAGAAAGATATGGAGCAAAGAAGGGAGGCTTCATTATCCCAGTCGACATATTTTGGCGGGATACGCAACGTGGAAGCGGATTGAAAGAGGGCGAGTGGTTTGTGCTCACAGTGGATAATCTCAGAAATAAAACTACCGAGACGCAGGTGACGACGTAAAACGAGATCCCCTTTACTCAGCACTCGATTCCAAGGCTCCCAAAAAAGGGATTCGGTTTATCTCGAGGTCACGAGATACGACGTGTTTGGGCAGTACAGTATTTTTATGGATGACTGAGCAATTGGAATGGGGATTCAAGAGGTAGCTAAAAGGCGGGCCTCACCGCCGAACGGTACAAATATCTGAATGCAAAATTGATCTTGGTACAAAGCCCGAGCTATGTACTTTTTGAAACCACTCCTGCTCCTACCGCTGCGAAGTTCACCTCTGCGATAGCTACGATCGGTTCTACCTTGCGCTTGTCAGGGGTACGAATATCGATCCTCTTAGTACTCCGGGGTCTTCAGTGACATTCGCTGGTGTTATGGCATCATATACGGGAAATAACGATGGCACGTTCAATTTCGTTGTTCCAAATGGTTCTGGAATGGAGCCGTTGCCGTGAATGTCACCACTCCAGGTGGTGCGACGACAACGACTTTCACCTATTAATCTGATTTATATGAATAGAAGTTGTAGAACTAAAATAATCACATGATTAGGAAAGATGTATGATTACGCAACGGGTGTCTTTACGTGAAAATTATTCACCCATAGCTTATGCAGTCCACCAACGCGGCATCGCGTCCGTCAATCGTCCTGAACAACTATCTCGTGAGCAGACAATTGGCCAAAATTGGGCACCACGGTTCATTCAACGTCATCACTATAATAAGTCTGTTATTGGACGTCGAATTGAAGCTAGCAGGATGGATGCCACAACTAACCCCGATAAACCGCGTTCGAACAGACAGTTGACAGGTTTAAAATGGAGAAATCAAATATCTACAACATGGATGAGACAGGATTTCCCATTGGGTCTATAGAATCTACAAGAGTCATATTGGACTCATCTGTGAGAACTCATTGGCAAGCCAATCTCAGCCGTCAAGAGTGAGTCTCGGTTATTGAACGTATTTGCGCTGATGGGACGGTCATTAGTCCATTTGTCATTTTCAAAGGAAATGTCGGAACGCTGGATCCTCGGCCTCTTACTAGTAACTGGTCTTTCTCTGCAAATACCAATGGCTAGACAATTAATAACCTCGGTTTGGCTTGAGAAAGGTTTTGGGCCTGCAACTCGAGAAAAGCCAAAGGCAAGACACGACTCTTAATTTGCGATGGCCACGACAAAGTTATATAAATGGATGATTTATGTCTTACTGTATAGAAAATAATATTCATATACTAATATTTCCCCTCATACTTCACATATCCTACAGCCGCTCGAGGTTGTCAATTTTTGGGCTATTGAAGGAAGTATTGACCGAAGCGTTAACGCCTCTTCACGAAACACGACTGCTGCGAATTCAGAAAGCCGAATGGCTGGAGGTCTACGCCCATGCTAAAAGTAAGAGTATAATGCTCAAAATATTACCACTTACTGGCGACAATCGTTTACTACTTCGAGTTACGCAGTACATCCTTTCCACAAATGATCATGACCTAATTGAAATACACATAATTTACTGCAATTCTTGGCTCCAAAAATTTAAAACTTTTGAGATACATTCTAATATGACACAAAACCACGATGACAAATGAAAGTCAACATACACCAAAGAAACGCGGGACGAACAAAAGCAATAACTTAGATACTAACTGAAATGAACCCGACCGAAGAAAACCACTTTTGTCCAATATTTACAATGACGTCGAGTACCAATTTATCAATTGTCTGAGCCTAAGGAAGAGTAAAAAACTTCTCAACAAGACGTAAAACAATCATACAATGCAAATAATGATGATCTACCGATTCTCCATGAAAATCACCATTACCACAGTTATTCAAACTCTCTTCTTAACTCTCTGGTGAGAAATCTTTCTGTTCTAATGCTCACAAGAACTCCAAAGAAGAGAAATATATTCTCGGAAATAATTACGTTACCAGACACTGGTTAATGCCGTATTATAAATCTATGTCCATCTTCACGGGAAAACTAGACCAATAAAAATGCTCTTTATTTGACGCTAGCAAATTACTGTAAGAGATCATAAAAGAAATAAAGTAAAAGGAAAATGAGAACTGTTTTGGAAGTTGCTGAATCGCGAAATTCTATAAATGCTGTAATTCGACGTTGTGAAGATAGAACGGTCGATGTATGTACTTTGTGACTATGTTGTAATCAAATTCCTAGCATCAACTTCATTCGTTCGTATACGAAAAAAGAGCAAGATACCATCGGAACAACCTAATGACGATTAATTAGAAGGTGCAAATTTCAAAACACATGGTGATCAGAAAGATGATCATACCTTCATATAACCTATAGTTAAGCCAACAAAAAATCCCCGATAGCCGCTTTGTCGCCATATTAACTTCACAGTTGGTAATATTCGTGCAAAGCTTCCATCGCCCAAGGCGCCACCAACCTGCATTCTTCGTCGAACAACCTCAAGCGGATAGCTCGCAGTTTGAGACAGCATACCTGCTAATCCTCCAGCAGTAAGCTGAGCCCATACCTGCAGAGGTATTCTTCTGTCCTTAGGCGCTGAAACGCCTCCAATTACAGCATATTCAGCAAGAATTGCGGATCGAAATACGTCGTGAATGCTGTCGTGCGTCCAAAATGACACACCAGCGTATGGAAGAATTCCAATCACAGTTGGTATGAAACCTCGGTAGAAATTGTGTAACCCATGAATGGTAAATGAAGAAGATAATTGACTTATGCCCTTGCTTGATCCTTCGCGATATATTCGACGACAGAGCTGGAAGATTGACGTTCTATGGTCTTTCCGAGTTTCATAAGCCAGGCGCACTCGTATTAGTTCAAGTGGGTACGTAAATGCAACAGATGCAACACCTTCATTGAAACCATTAGCTGTGTGTCACACCATCTCTTACTCCCTTGCTTCATATGAAATCTACTATGTACCTGCAAGAGATCCGGAGAGCATCCGTCGGATGCTTGTTTCTTGATCCGGATTGGCAATAAGCACTGATCGTATTTGCTCGTAAGCAACAAACTTGATCGCAGCATAGGGAAATATTCGTAACAAAGTGACCGAGTGTCCCTGAAACAGTCCTAGCACGCCGTCTTGTCCATAGATGGCTCGGGCGGCTCTCCATAACCCCAGTCTTGTACCCTTATACTTTGCAAAATCGGGACTCGCAGTTTGAAACAATATTTTCACTCTATCCAATGGCGCTATAAGGCTTTTCGCCTGAACTCGCATTAGCCCACATGTATCATGCCTTCGTTGACGTTTATTGTTGAGACCTCGACCATCGGACAACTGTCAAGGAATGAAAAACACTTACCGCACAGCCTGCTATACCTCCAGCGACACCACTCCGAATGATATAGTCGTATGAATGCTTCTCCACACCGTTGACTCTCCGCACGGCAACATTCTCAGACTCTGAGTCCGGTTGCATCGGAATGACTGAGGTATTGGCCGCGTGAATATTGTCTATCATCGAAAACTCGGAATAACGTGCTGCCGCCTAACATCAAGTGCAACAAACTGAATCTATCATGCGACCAAATGATATAGAAACAAGACGTAAGGAAAATATTTTCAGAATATGTCAACAATATTAAATGAAAGACGATATCTATTCGTGGATTGATTAAGCTCTAGAAGTATGATTATAAGGCGGGTAAGCGAAAGAGTTAGCAGGAACTAAGAAAAAAATGCGGAGGGCAAAAAAATATGGTTTGTAAGTTTACAGTACAACCTCGGTCGGAGCAAAGGACATTACCCGGCATGATGAAGTAGGAGACCCTAAACAAGAAGCACATATGCTTAAATTATTATAGTATCAAATACTTAAGGTTATATTACAATCTTGAGGACGGTTAGTGTAGTGGTTATCATATTTGCCTTCCAAGCAAATGACAGGGGTTCGATTCTCCTACCGTTCATTAATTTTTATTAATTTTGTTGAGATCAATTGCTAATTTTTTTAGCGTTCTAACCAGTACTTCTCATAAAGAGTCTATCAACTTTGGAAATATTAAAAGGTTCTCTTGCTTGCAAGTAGAATGTATACAGATGGTAGCGTGAACAATATATCAATTGAATGGTTGACGAGATGATAGTGTCTTAACTTTTTTAAGGAAAGACATTACTGTTCGGCAATATCTTATCTAGTGATCTCTGAAATAGTGCAGAAGTTGAGCCAATAATTCGAGGCGCCATCATTCGCCCAACCGACATGCTGCAAACGAGTGGTGATCGCCGGAGGCCTTTTTGACCTCGCACGTATCTCGGAACTCAAAATGATAATTGAGAAAAGTATACAGAGGTAGATTGTGAAAGTCATCAAAGACTTAATCCTAGATGTCACGCAGCTATTTGACGGGGTTTTTGACTCGGTCAATACTAGCTTCTCGCAATTTCTCTTCCACTTCTTTTTCTTCGTTATCACGGCTTCCATTGCGCCCAATATTCCACCTCTCCAATTCCAAAAATCAGCAATTGACTTTCACCACTACTTCTATCCAAATGTCTGGACTCAAAGTTGTATGTAGTTCTTCATTAGTACCGTCTCCTTATTGAGCGGTCATTACTTCTTCCTTTAGTTACAATTGTGGCATAGCATTTCTATGTGAATGAAAATCTAATGAGATGATAGATCACTGCCCCCGGCACCGCTGCTCCAACCGCTCCTTACAGCCAGGCTATTGCTGCTAATGGTAAGACCTCTCAATTTAGCAGCTGCGAGATCTTGTCACATTTTTTTTATGTGCGCTCGCGACGAATTGAATTAACTGATTGACGGATAGGATTTATTTACTGCTCTGGACAGATTCCCATGACCCCAGAAGGTGTTGTCATCAAGAATGACATCCAGGCTGCTGCCGTAAGTGGTACAATTGCTTGTGATGCTTTTGTTTGTTTCTAACTATCTGAAGGCCCAATGCTTGAACAATCTTAAGGCCGTTCTCGAGGCTGGTGGATCCTCCGTCGACAAGATTGTCAAAGGTACGTATCCTCAGCATGTGTTGACTTCACAACTATAGCTAATCGAGTCAATGAATTATAGTCAATGTCTACCTTGTCAATATGTCTGACTTTGCTGCCATCAATGTGACTTACGCCGAGGTTTGTGACTTGTCTTCTTTCTCTTTCTCTCATGATCTTATTAACCTGACATCGTAGTTCTTCGGAACCCATCGTCCTGCTAGAACTTGCATCTCTATCCGTGCTCTTCCTTTGGGAGCTGACGTAAGTGCATCTGTTTTTTCCTCGAAAGAAGTTGAACTAATTGCATTCTACAGATCGAGATAGAGTGCGTCGCTGTGGCTTAGATCCGTAGCAATGCCTACTAAATTTGATCCTCTGGAGAACTTCTAAGAAATAACGTAGCGTAGAAAATGGATAATAAAGCAATGTTGTAAATTTCAATTATGCAAATTATAGATCTTTTGTGAATCCTATCCAACTCCTGAAATTTTTGATAATATACAAAACAACTCTTGGCATGATGCCAACAGTCTAAAACGAATCACGGGAGATCTAATTGTTCCTAGTAGGACTTCTGCTTCTATCTCGGCGTCCACTTCCGAATCGCTGTTTGTCTATCGCTGGAGGCTGGACGAAACAGAAATCTGCCTCCAGAACATTTCCTAGCAACTCTGTGCCTCGTGCTCCCTCAATTGCTTTCTGTGCATCAATAGCAGTTTCGTACTCTATGAGTGCATAGCCCTATACGAACGCTCCTTAAACCATGTCCTAGTAACTTATTGAGAAAACACTTACCTTCACGTAACCTGTACGTCGATCGAGGTTAAGATGTAAATTCTTAATGTCGCCAAAATCAGCAAAGAAATCGGTCAGATCATCTTCGGTTGCCTCTTCATGCACATTTGTTACCAAAACTATCCATCCCTCAATTGCTGACATATATATTAGCCATAATACGTAATAACGACCGCGCTTTCAAATTATCTCACAAGGTACCGCAGTAGCATCAAACTGCGTCTTGGGCTGAGCTGTAAAAGAATCTGATTAGATTACTACCGAGCATTTGACAAGATCGATCTATTACTCACCCCCCATGATGGAATCAACATCCATACGGTCAGCCATTTCCCTAGATGTACAAGAGCTCACACTTTATTCAACGGATAATTAATTGACTTGAACTTATATCAATATTGCATATAATTTGGCTTTTTGATGATGTCCTAGACAACTTGACATTAGCGTTCCGAGATATACGCCTCAAGTCTCGTTTGCGCGAATTTTCCAAAATGACAAAAAATAATAGGTCTCAACCCTATATTATTCTTATTTCTTGACAATAACAGTTGAACGGAAGAAAAGTAATTTCTTAGGACTACGTGACTTGGATCTCACAAACCCCTATCACAACACAAAATTAACGATTTCGTTTACTTGCATTTTAGCATCAGTCTTCTCAACCTTCGCGAGACCATATCATATCAGCAGCAATGGCACAAAGATTAACATACAGAAAGAAGAATCCCTGTAAGTCCATTTATTTTCTGTATAAACCTTTAGCGATATAGCGAGGAAATACTGACTGCATTTAGTCAACACCCGCTCGAACAAGGTCAAGACCGTTAAGACTCCTGGTGGAAAGCTTACCTACCAACATGTCAAGAAGACTGCCTCAAGAGTCAAGTGTGGAGACTGTGAAACGAAACTTCCAGGAGTATGTTTTTTTTTTTCAACAAGCTTTGAACGAAAGAAAATAATATCCTAATGTAATGAAGATCCCCGCTCTCCGACCCCGACAGTTCGCTACTCTCTCTAAGCCTCAGAAGACCGTGCAGCGTGCATATGGTGGTGTCTACTGCTCTCAGTGCGTGCGTAACAGGTATGAGTTGAATGAACATTTTATTGAGAATGTAATTTGGTATAATGAGTTTAACAATGGATAGAATTGTTCGTGCTTTCCTGATCGAGGAACAGAAGATTGTCAAGAAGGTAGTCAAGACTGCAGCTCAGGCCGAGAAGGCTGAAAAGCCTAAGTCGAAGAAATCCAAGAAATAAACGAAACAATTTTCAAACGTTACAATTTGTAGGATCGGAGAGGAGTTGTAAAAAGTCTTCTTAAGTGGAAAGTCATGTTACTATCGTAAATAAATAGAAAAAATTACGTTCACACTCAGCGCTTTCTCTTGACCGGGATGGTTTACTTTTTTATATTTCATTGAATCAGCGTGACAGATTGCAAGAATAGCTTTACTTAAAATTGGTGGTTCGGCGATTGGAATTAAGATCAATAATTGCCCATTACTTACATCTTTACAGGTTTTCTATGAGCATGTTATAATCTCGGCGATTCTACAAATTAGTAGATTTCAAAAATTCCCCTCACTATAGTATACCATGTTCAAAGCTCATTTGAATATCCTATGTGTTATAGATTGTCCTAAACAAAAGGCAAGAGATAAATGATTGTTTCAAGATTCAACCAAAATTATGATAATATCTGCTAAATTTTTTGAAGTGGTCTGTATTCTGGTTCCCACATCTGTTCCTTGACCCAAGCTAGGCATTTTGCTTTTTCTCTGGGTACAGTGATGTTTTCGATCTGCTCGACTCTGGCTGTTCCATCTTCAAGCGCTTGCAAGACGACCGCAGTTGAAATTCTAGCAGATACCTCCCTAATATCTGAAATGTCAGGCAATAAACCACCGTTTGGATCCCTCAAAATTGGAGCTTGATTAGCAAGCTCGGCGACAACAGCAGCAATCATCTTATCAGTAATTCTCTCGGCTCTGCATAAGATTGTGCCCATACCTTATAATGTCAGAGTGATTAAGGAAGAAGCAACGATTATATATTTACCAATTCCTGGATAGACGAAACAGTTATTGTTTTCGGAAATATCGTGCTGATCGTATCAGTATAGCTACAAGTGTTTCAATCAATATCCAAAAAAACCTACACCGTTAACAGGAGGAAAAGGTGATCCCGTCGCAACCAGTGCTTTTCCTTCGGTATATTTAAAGATATCCTCTGTGTGACGATGTTAAACGATGATTATAGACTCAAACAGAAGTTTTGCTATACCAGGAATTGCTTCATGCAACCTTGTAGGGTTACTCAACGGTAAGACAATCGGCTGTTCGACGTGCTTGGCCATTTCGCGCAGCACCTTTTCATCAAAGGCGTTCGGCTTGGTGGAGCACCCAATGAGGGCGTGTGGCTTCACCTTCTTTACGATCTCAGTTAGGCTCTTGGTGTCTATACCTTCCCAGCTGTCGTCGTCGACAGCGTACTGTTGCTGCGCAGATGTGAGAGTCGATAACATGGACTTCATAAGTAAGCCTGATTTATCAACGAGCCTACAATGCAGGTTTAGTATTCAAATTGTACGATCCAAGCCCCTCAACTTACCATATATGGTCAATTATCTGCTGCTTAGAGATACCTTGAGCTACTAATATATCCCTCATTTGATCCGCGATTCCCTATCATTATTAGCACGCAGCAATCGTAAGTAGACAGAACTTATTCCTTACTGTGCCAGCGGTTCCAGCACCGAAAATAATAATTCTCATATCCTTAAAATCCATCTTCGTAAGTTTTAGTGCAGTAGTCAGAGCAGCCATGGTCACGGCTCCGGTTCCTTGCACATCGTCGTTAAAACACGGAAGCTGAGAACGATATTTCTCAAGTAATCTCCTGGCATTTGTCAGGCCAAAGTCCTCGAAATGAAGAACTGCGAAGGGATAGAGTTTTTTGATGCATTGCACAACTTTGTCAACAAATTCATCTAGTATAGGCATAGGTCAGATATGTCCGATGCAAGCGAGAATAAATACAAAGTAAACAGGACCAACCATATTTTTGGCCTCGAACTCGTGAGTCTCTCCGGCCAAGGTAAAGTTTGTCTGCAAGCAGATTTTGGTTATCTGTTCCTGCATCAATTGCCATGGAAATAATGCGAAATGGGTGGACACCTCCGCAAAGAGACATCAACACAGCTTTCGCAGATGATATACCGATTCCACCAACACCTTGGTCGCCAATTCCCAAAATCTTCGATATTTAATTAGTAATGTATGCATTGCCAAGTTATCAATACTTACTTGTTCACCATCGCTGATGATTATATAGTCGATATCTTCTGCATTACCCCACAACGCAAGACTCCGCTCGATATCCTCCGGGTGATCTATATTGAGAAAGCAGCCATCTGGACGCCTGAAAATTCGTGAGTATTTTTCAATTGCTTCGCCCTTGATTTTCCAAATTAGAAAGAGAATTGAATCCCTGTGTCAGCATCATTACATACTTCAGTAGGGGTGTAGACCTACGGTTTATTAGCGTCAGATCAATAATATCAGACGAATGATTAGGGGAAAAAATCTTACAATACTGAGCATCTCCTTTATGTGCTGAGACAGCAGGTGAAAGTACAGAACCTATTCAATTTTGATTATTAGACGTATCTGTAAACTCCGTAAGCGGATGAATACCTGATTCTGATACTTCATGCTCATAAGAAACGTGTTTTTAGCGAGGTTCGAGTCTCTGATGGAGTATTGCTCGTACGCACGATTAAACTGGTCCTCTATTTTTCATGTTAGCAATAGAACGTCATCGCACAGTTTGGATATATAAAGATCAACAAAAACGTACCTAGGGTTTGAACGCTGCTAGGAAGAAGTCCCACAAGATCAAAGTCTCTACGTTCTTCCGTCGTGAATGCAGTTCCTTTATTAAATCTAGGGGTGTCCAGCAAAGCTCTACCCTAATTCATATATTAAATAAATGTTCGTTGATATTGTACATTCGACTTACCCTCAACGAGCATGCAATAGGTCCCTTGACGGATAATGGCGTGTTTTTGGTTTCCGGCATTGCTAAGTGATGTAAAGTCTGAATACTGCCACGCTCTTCGAACTGATCCTCAATGGTTTCCAATAAATTAGATTTGTATCTTATAACTCAGATATGATTTTTATATAAGAGTGGATATGATCATGTAAATGTGAAGTAGATCTTTTAAGTAATTTACTTTTACAATAAATTGTCGGAGACCGTTGACAAATAGTGACGTAAGATTAAACTTCCATTTGTTTACAAAAACAGAACACCCACAGACAATACACCCCTCAGGTTCAGATCCTTCGATGATCTTAACAATCTCAGCACGATCAATAATATAGAATAAAATAGCTTGAGAGATGAATTGTAACAACTGCCACCGCGTGCGCTTGCATACTAAGCTTTTCATTTGCGGAACTTGCTTCACCTTTAGTGCTGACTGTTTAGCCCAGTACAGGGTCTACACGTTCACTAGATTTGGCTTGTGCTGTATATAGTTTGTAAATAAATACATGGACACTCGGCTGGCATAGTTGAGTTAGTTCCGGAGTTTTCTGCCGACATCCTGAACGGTCACGCGCTTGCCTTGCGCGCTTGCCTTGACGTTGACTTAGTATCTATTCATGTATATCGTGGATAAAGCAGAACCATCTCACTAACAAGTATATCGTAAGGCCGTTCTCGATTTGCCCAGCACGCGGTGCAACGGGGTGCAATAAAGCTGACTAGGTTGTAGAATGGACCATTGGGATCAATCGCTTGTGCGGGGAAGCTGGAATTGTCCCAAGCATCATTTATTTAGACATTGCTAAATTCAATTTATATGTGAGAGCCAGAAGCTACTTCTTAAGTCGATCGTAACCAATGGTCTCGGCAGCGCAGCTCAAATGGCATCAGCTGACGTTCTCAGATCAATCAGAAGAATACTTGCTACAGGCTTTTACATTCGATGAAGATTCATATAGCTATTATCTCACAGATCTAAAAGATGTGTGGTCCGAATCATTGGATCGTGACCAAATTACTCGACGAGCCCAGGTATGACAGTGACTTGGAAAAGCAAAAACGCTTGTTGACATGTTATATCTAGGATGAAAACTGTCTCATTGATGTCGCAGAAGCTCGCGGTAATATGAAAATTCTATTGAACAAATTGAACATCGCCTTGATAAGTGAGTCGAGGGATCAGACTAACATCATTGCCTTTCGTGCTCCCAGAAAGGTTCGCATTATTTGATATTGGCATACCAAACAAAACCGAGACTATCGGATGATTCTAATAATTTCTAGATAATCCTGACGGTATCTCAAACTCTGGTCGGTTTCTCCAAGTCGCTAGACTGGACATTGCATTTGAATATACACGAAGACAAATCGTTCCTACAAGGATTCAACTTCTCGTTGTTTGGTGTGTTAGACAGTGAGTACGAAAATATCCTTTAAAATTTTCAAGTCTAACAGAGTTTATTATAGCACTTGCAATTCATTTGGAAGATCTCAAGGCACAGCTTCAGCAAAGAGAGCAATATATATACCAGTTGGAGAAGTTTTTCGATCAGCAAGACGGCAGTTCAGACCGTGCAACTGCTTATAGCATTAGACGATATAGAAAGGACTTAGCAAGAAAGATGCCGTTCGACGAAAGCAAATGGGAAGAATCCTTGACGGGCGTACCGAAACAATCAACTGCAGATATCAAGAGTACAATAATAAGGGTTCTACGCTCGTCGACTAAATGGTGGGGAAGAACATCTTTTGGCAAAGGATGGGCCGATGGCAGCTACCTCAGGCTGCCGAGAACACCCCTTATGTCATGTCCGGAGGCTACAAGGCTAGCTCTACACAGGGATGTTGACAGCGACACGGGTTCTCCGCACGCAATTAAGCGCGGAAGCATACGTTCACCTCAGGGGCGAAGTACCAGATATTCATCTGACAGGAAAAGTCGTCTATCGCCTTCGTCGTCATCGTCATCGTTAGAAAGCGAAGACGAAAGTAAGCGCAGCACAATACGCCCAGGTTCGCCATCTGTTCCGGAAACACAGCTAAATGACGAAGACGAGCATATGGATGACGTGCAAAGGAGCTCATCTTCAGGTCCGGTGAAAGGCCGTCGGAGATACAGTTCTCCTCCAGATGATATCGACCTTCCGTCGTCTGGTCAGAGTATATATAGTCCTAGGAAAGTAGTCATCGGCGGCCGTAAAATCGGTGGGGCTCAACAGTCGGTTGGCAGGCGGGAGAAATCAAGAAGTGTTGTCAATCACATAGGTAGTAAAGTACCGGCTACACAAAGTTCTTATGGCACTCAGGATGCAAAGGAGATCGCAGGCGAAGTATGCCGTTCTATCTCATAATATTCCACCAGAGAGGAAGAATTTATTAACAAGCTGTTATGTAGTTACCGTCCAGTAAAACAAATCATCTAGCAGAATCAGAAAAGACAGAGCCAACTATCACAGAAGCGCAGACATCAGAACCTCTTGACCCAGAGACACAGGCGAACCTGAGACGACAACAGTTACAGGCTCGCCTAACCTCTCAAAAGTCAAGAGGTCCGCACCATAGACGATTTTGATGTAGCATTATTTGCAAATTATCAGAGCACAAAATATTCTATTTAATGGGGAGATCTGGCAAATATGTACGAGGTCTCTGGAGGCATTTTACACATGACAAACTCCGGATCTGCTAACTCAAGGAAAACAGACGAGCCGAATAATGATAAAACGTACTATGATCCCCGATATGCTATTGCACTCAAACATGAAGGAACCGTTTTAAAAATCAACAAGTTGACTTTCAAAAGTGTCCTCGCAATCATCGATTCAAGGTAAATATGCAATAATAAAATTGCGCCTTAAACAGCATTGCGGAATGTTGCAGTTGTATGAAACTCAAATCATTTTTCATCTTTTTTTGCGACCGTATCACCGAAATTTATGTTCAATTCTCAGCAAATTGGAAGAAAAGAACAGTAATAATAAAATAATGTAAATAGACGTAAAAAGCAGACAACATATTTCTTTGCAAATGCGGTCGATCCCACCAAACTCCAAAATTTGTGCAAATAAAATTAATATAAAATATCTGTCTTAAGCGAACACATACCACCAATACAACTTAAAAACATAAGACAAATGAAAATTAAAATCGAAAAGCATGAGCATATCTAGAACTGTCTAATCCACGACCTTTGTAGTTCAAATGACCGTTGGGTTGATTTATCAATCCCACCACAGAAGGCAGATCTCTGTCTATTAGGTCCTGATTTTGCTCAAAGCCTCTGTTATACCGTGTGAGAGATGGCGAAGAAGAAAAACGTGCCATTGAACCGATTGGCTCGCTTGACATGCTAGATCGAAAGACATGTGAATCCGATGACAGATTTGGGTCAAGAGACGGCAAAACTATGCGGCGGATAGGTTGTCTATAGTCGGATCTGTATTTTGAGGACATCAGAGATCTGTCTCTATTTGCTGTTGACTTCATCAAAATAGAATCAAAGCTTCGTCCATAATCTGAGTTATTATTTAGCAAGGGAGGTATTGCAGACGGAGGCACATGCGAATCAATAACTTTAGGAGAACCACTTGCTGATTTACCGATAGTAGGATACTGTACTGGCTCCTGTGATGGTATCAATAATGGTTTCGCTGGATCATTGGGAACTCGTTCAAGCATGACATCAGGCATTGGCGTGGATATGACCTTGGCTGCCGACAGATTGTTAAGTGAATTTTCTCTGTTCACAGGCACCATCGAAGGACTTGATGAAAACTCTCCAGAATTTGCATCCGTGAGCAACATAGAACTTTGGAAATGTTCGTGATGTATGCTTTCAGATAAAGAACTCAGTTTCTCATAGTTCCAAGACCGTCGGATAGGCTCCATGAATGACTTTTTTTCGAACATCTCTGATGAATTTGATATTTCTTTTTGAGGAGTTAAAGAATCCATCACAACACCTTGCGATTCCACTTGCACATCGAAGTTTTGAGCTTCATTGTTGCGATGATTCATGCTCATATCTTCATCATGATGAGTGGCAGCAGATATAGATTCTATTCCAGGAACTGAAGCAATAGTAACTGCATTTGACAAGAGAACCTCATCGACTATGAAAGTAGCAGTAAGTCCTGGAACATACGTTACCGTAGAAATAGCTATGACAAATTTATTAGTCAGTTATAGAGTCCTCAGCGACCCAAATATGTAGATAAAAGCTTACCGTATACAAGAGCCTTCACACACAGATTCTTGTCATTCGAAAGCAAGATTGTTCGATTGTTTCTGATTTCTTTGAAGTACCGACAGCAATCCAGAATTGCATCGTCGCCAGTAAGATATTTATCAGTACCTGTGATCTCATCCATTTTTTGTCCTCTCAACCCAGGATCAGAACGAGCGAGGGTTCTAAACATCCAGTCACATGCCTAACCAGTTAGCACAGAAAATGAATACTATTTGAATAAAAATACATACAGTTCTAGCCAATCGCCCAACAGGAGGAGCATACTTGCTCTCCAGCGAAGTTTTGTTTGTATCATTAGAATGCTTCAAGTTATCGAGTTCTCGAATAACCGCCCAGGGAATAACCAGGATGTGTTTGCAAACGGAAGCTAGTGCAACCAACTCATCGAGCAGCTTTAAATGCGAAAGCATAAAATTTGTGTCTAGTACAAATACCGTGGAAGTGCCATTCGGAATCGAGAGTTGTGACTGTATGGTGCTCTAATGATACAGATCTGCATTAGTTGCTTGCAAGACAGAAATTATTCTTCTAGTTTCACAAAATAAAAGCATACTTTAAAGTTGTAACTATCATCATATTGCGTTTCAACAGATGACCTTCGATTACTGGCGACAAAGGAGCTAATCTTTGCAACCATCGCATCGTCAATGTCAGTCATCTCGACGTCCTCCATTTCGCCTGGGCCTTGAAGAGCATGGCCAGATGGGAATTCAGCCATGAGTTCTCACAAAGAATAGCGAATCCCACGGTGACAAATCGTATCTACATATGTAAAAAAATTTGGTTCAAAAGCAGCGTCGGGGAAAATAGATTTCAAATCCGATGAAAATGTTTGTTGTGCCGTTCGAAATCGCAAAAAAAGCAATTCAAAAGCATAGTCGAGATTCGCAAGCTTTCTCACACTATTTTGCCAGCAATTAACTCTCCACACCTATCATATCTGGCCAGAATCTTTTAATTAAAGTCTATAGTACATGTCCGTGGCAGTTCTTTCTTCGGCCTATTCTAATCTCTCTCTGGCAATACAGACACGACATGAAAGTATAAGTAGCAGCATTGTTATGAACTTTAGATATTATGACAAGAAATATTATAGAATAGAAGCACAGGCCGTTGTAGTATAGTGGTCAGTACACTTCGTTGTGGCCGAAGAGACCTCAGTTCGATTCTGGGCAACGGCATTAAAATCGTTGGGCCTGTGAAAATCACATGTTGATATTTTTTTAGAATTATATTCTAATAATTATTAAATCTTGTTGTATTTTTACACATTGTTTTAGCATTTATTCGATGAAGACTGAATATACTTTTGAACAAGCCGGTTATGGTGGAAGACTGCGGATTGATTTGTGAGTACTTACGTTGACTTATACTAGTCTCGATATAATGATATAACGATATAACATCTGTAAAAATGGACGAGTGATAACTCGACCGGATGGAGCGATTCACAATTGAATCACTCCACTTGTTTAAATACATCTGTCATTGACTCACGACAAAACCGAGCAGGACGCTCATTATTCTCGCGGTACCCGTTTGAATTTGGATGAAATTTATGCATGCTACAACATCTCGGTTCCACAGGCTGCTGAGCGTATGCTTTCATGAAGCGGGGTAAGGGTTGTTGTCTTGCATTGGCTAAATGATAATCTATATTCTCTTTACTCATCAAATCGTATGGTCCACTGACATGTTTGGCCTGGACTTTTGTGTCGGGCTCTGTATTGTTGACACCGGTTTGTAGAAACACGAGAGCGAAGCTTAGATAAATCGGTGTATATGATTAGATATCGAGTAAGGAGGGTAATATATTACATATAACGAAATCAACTCCCGCCAATAGACATACCAACAAAATCGAAATCCTCACAAAATGTCGACTCAATCCTTGAGGTTAAGAGGATCTTTTCTTTCTTATTACGGAACTTGGACTCTCCGTCGCGCATCTCCGATTCAAATTTCTTCTCAAGCGGAATGCTTTTACTCTTTTGGTTATAGGTGCAACTACAGTAGCCGGTACGGTTCCACAAGGTGCATCCATGGCACCGCCAGGTTATCTAATCCCAAGATCCTCAACCAGGCAACAGCGATAAAGCCTTCTAAGGGCGGTGCTCTCCAGGACTTCGATATGCTGCAAGATTTGCCGAGGCCACCAATAGCCATTGATTCGGTAGGGCAAGATAGTTTCACTCTGTCTAATGATCATGTCTTTGATTGCCAGCAAGGCACCCGAGGTTGTGTAATCTTGGGTGCCGATGTTTTTGCTTGGAACTTTATGGAACATTGCTCCGGCTTGGACAAAGGCATTGTAGACATTGAGGAGAGTGGACTCGGGCTCTGGGATGTCGTGTTCCCAAGACCTCAGCTGCTACTGGTGGGCCTGGGTGGAAAGATGAGCAGAATTCTAGGTCCCAAGACAAAGGGACTCTTTAACAAATACGGCTATCAAACTGAGGTTACTGATACGGTATGAGATTCATTTATATACTGTCATGTTGTGGTGCTCCCCATAATTGGCTTTATGGATCTGCATTGCGTTAGCAGTTGATCTGATCATCACATATCGCTAACATTTACAGGTTAATGCTGCAAGCAATTTTGAACTGCTAGCGACAGAGCGACCGGGTCAGATTGGACTAGTAATGTTGCCACCTAGTGTTTGAATTGACAAAACCTAAGCAACCGTCTACGAATAAAGCAAGAAGAGTTATAAGATAAGTGAATTAATGTGACGAGTTCAAAAGCAAAATCTAATGTATTATGGAACCAAAGCAAAATCTCGAACACTAGAAAGAGATAGCCAATTGAATATCCAAATGTAAATTATTAGGGACACAAAAATTATAGCTAATTGTTTCCATTATCAAAAGCACAATTGCTTTAAATTACCCAAACAATTTAGGAACGTCAGTGATATTAAAATGTATATCAATAGATGCTTCAAATCCAAAAAAAAATTAGATAAAAGAACTCCGCAATAACTAAACGTGAAAAAATTACATAAAAAAATATAATTATTCACATAAGTTTCTAATAGTTATCTCATTTTAACTTCTCTAAGTGTGTATGCATCGAGATCGAATTTTCATTAGAAAAGCAAGAGACTAGAGAAAAAGCTAACCAGGAGTAATATTCCAGTCACTTTATATCTCGCTGCACCGCTAGTAGTAGCTGAAGTATCCTGGTTACCGTTATTAGCACCAGTAGACGTAGCAGCAGTCACAGATGGGCTTGCTGTTGCAACGGACCCACCAGCATTGGTAGTTGACGAGGCAGCTGTAGTAGAAGCAGCTGTAGTAGAAGCAGCTGTAGTAGAAGCAGCTGTACTTGCAGTTCTTTCATCGTTTGCACCTCCAACTCCACCAGGGACATCGGGTACCGACGAGGATGTGCTAGAAGACATAGTGCTGGAACTGCTGTCACTAGAGGAACTGGAAGAAGTGCTGGTAGCGGAAGATGCACCAGAAGTCATGTCCAACCCATTGTCACCGAGGTTTGCAAGAATTGTGTCATCATCAGTTATAACAACCGACGCGGCTGTAGCATTTCTGTTAACGTATCGGTAGGATTTGCTACCGTTTCCAATAATGCTAGCGCCAGGTGGCGTAGGATTACATTCGATTCCAACGCTCTGGACAATTGCATAGTCATATCCGTAATCTTGGATATCCTGACTGTTCCAATCAATTTCACCTCCGGCCCATTCAATGGTGCCTATAGGATTTGACGCTAAACCACCGGGCCAAAGCGAAATCTGAAGGCGCGAAGGAGTCTGGGGATACATGTATTGACCGGAAGTCGCATTGTAAGTACTATTCTTGTATAAGGTACGACCAACCTGGCCATCGACAATCCAAGAAATGTAATCTTCTTGCCAGTCATATTCATAAGTGTGCCAATTTGTAAACGTGTCAGTCAAGGAAATATTTTGCGAATGATCCCAGTTTAAGATACCCTCATAATAGTAGTTGGTTTGCACGTCCACAAGATCCGCACCCACAAATTCAAAATCAAGTTCATCTTGAACATCTGACAGTAGACTTCAATAAACTATGTTAGATATGATCGATGAGTTATTCAGAGTCAAATGCTAAATGTAATACTTACATAGCAGCAGAAACAACTCCAGCTCCGCGAGAACTCTTCATGGTAACAGAGACCTTTCCGTACCAAATATAGGTAGAAGATGAAATAACAGTACCAACGGACTGGTTAGGCATTGCCACCACCAAATCACCATCGGAAAACAACGGATATCCTGAATAAACCCAAGCAGACTTGGACGCATCTCCAAGGTAAACAGTGTTTTCAATAAGCGAAGAATTGTCTGCAAAAGTCCAGTTTCCAGACACGCATATCGGCTGAGGAGTACATGAATCAATGTTGAAAGAATATCTTGGATCACAACCCCCTAGACAGTATGCACCTGTGCCGCATTCCCCATACTGGGAGCAGCAAGGACTATCTTGCGGACACAAGTCATTGACACCACAAGTAATGACAGCCTTTGCCACTGGCAAATATGCGACTGCAGTTATCGCCAATAGTATTAAACGAATGAACATTTAGAAAAATATACAAAATATAGAATCTAGAAAGAAATTGTATAATAAGAAATTGCAAACAATGCACACATGAAAGTGGAGAAAAAAAAGAGGGAATAGCAATGCTACAAATACTGCAGCTGCCACTGGAGACTAGCAAAGGGACAAAAAATGAAAGGGTCTTAAAACTGCTAGCAATGCTTAAACAGTTAAATATAGAAAAATTCGGGTACAAGTGAAAATAGTACCCAGTTTGAGTTTGGGTTAGTAGCGTGGGTTCGTGGCTACTATTGCACGTAGAGTCATGAGCCACTTTGTCTTCATTAGCCACAGTTTTCAATTAGCCGTTCGAATTGCATGAGCGTATGGTTTACGCAATCCTATGAAGCAGATGAATTCCTTATAATATTCTCGGTGAAAGATCAATAGACGTTAGGGAATGTTCTAGCTGTCGATATTTCTAATCGGAGCAAGCAATTATGATGGACAGACTCAGTCAGCTGCAAAATGCCATAGACCAGCTTGCGGTCCAGCTTTATTCGTCCCTCTATTATCTGGACACTCACCATGACTTTTTGCCGCTAGGAGACCAGCAGAAGGTCTCTGATCCGCTAAGTATAGCATTTCAAGTTCTAATTATCATAGAGTACTACTTCAAAGGTTAACGCATTATATGTAGTCGCCGTGGACGAACCTGAAGCATTTGAAGGTAAATTTATTATATTTATTTAACAGTGACTCTTCACCCTTTAAGATTGGAAAAATGGAGTAATTTACATTGTGCTAATTGGTAAGCTACTAAAACAGAACTTGCTCGGGATATTATGGTCAAGACTCGCCAGATCGACCTTTTGATCTCGTCTCTCCCCGGTATTGGTGCTTCAAATCTCGAACAGTTGGAGAGAGTCCGCTCTTTGGAAGAACAGCTACGACAAGCTGATAAGGATATCATAGAGTGTTCTAAGAGGAGAGAACGTCTTCTCGAGAAATGCGATACAGTTATCTTAGAGCTATCTAGGAAAAAAACCGAAATCAACAACAGCACCACGACAAATTAGGCTGTATGATAATTTTCCCTTGCATGTGTATGTAGAAATAGTCTATGATGAAAAGACTTGCTCAAGTTTGGGACTACTCTTCCTCTTCAAAATCCCTTAGCAGAGTGAATGCAATTAAAATTTCGTCGGGGTGTAAATGTCGCGTGTGGAGAAAAAAATAAATTACCCAAAACCAAAGCCAAGGGAAAATAGCAAATTCCTGTAACATCAGTGAACCACCTCACTTCTCCGATAATGTGTCGATAATGTACGGTCTGCGGCAGCTGTCTTTCTTGTTGCTCGGCCTTTTTGTACCGTTGCTGATCTACTCAACCGCGTTTCCTCGGTTACGACTCTCATGTCAATGGCCTGCTCATAATGGCCAGCTAAAATTCTTGCTCTTCGGGGACCCTCAAATCCGAGGCACTTCCCCACAGACAGATTTTCGCACTCGGCTGGATATATTTGGAAATGATTTTTTCCTTGGGCATTTATACGGTACATTGTATTCGTACCTGCATCCGTCTCATGTCGTTGTGCTAGGAGACCTGCTCTCGAGCCAATGGATCAGCGATGAAGAATTTTCGGCTCGAGTAAACAGATATAAGAGGCGCATATTTACCAACTTTCAATCAAATCTACAGCACCATAGTAATGGAGCTGCCGAGCCGATGCCAGTGCAGTTTGTAAATGTCTCCGGCAATCACGATGTAGGCTACGCGTGGGATATGACTCCAGCCAGAGTCTCGAGATTTGAGAAGGAGTTTGGCAAGCTTAACTTTGTGCTAGAATATCATAATTGGAGAATAATAGTGGTAGGCTCATTAGCATTGGACGGCATAGCGCATGATGACAATAGCCAATATATGGATGACGCCACCCAGTTCATTCACGAGATGATTGATAAAGAATATAAAGGCATGACTGTCTTGCTGACACATGTGCCACTTTACAAGAGAGAAGGATTGTGTATTGATGGTCCTTATTTTTCTTACTACGACGAAGACGACGAGTATGGCATTGACATTAAAGAAAGCAAAGAACAGGATGAGCTGCTCGGACGATTAAACAAGTCTCCACGTATCAAGGAACAGAACCAGCTTTCACGAGATACTTCTCTTTTACTGTTGGAGTTGTTCAAACACGGTAGTGGTGGGGTGATTCTAACAGGACACGATCATGAGGGTTGTCTTATCGATCACTATCTAGAAGACGATGAATGGACTGCTGGCGCAGCTCAACTGCCAAGAGCCGATATCATCTCGAATAGATATATAAGAGAATACACAGTAAGAAGTATGATGGGTGAGTACGGAGGAAATGCAGGGTTGCTGACAGCCACTTGGAACGACGAAAGACGAGGTAAGACGGTGCTACACGCAGATTCAGCATATCAAGTTTGTGCTTACTAGTTACAGGTTACGACTTTGACTATTCACTGTGCTCCTTCGGATCGCAGCATTTATGGTGGGCCACGTATGTTGTTGGAATAATAACGATAATTGCCTTTTTGATGTCTTTTTTGGTTTCCTTTTTGGTATCTTTTTTGGGTGTCTCCAATCCCGAATCAAGGACGCAAACACTAAAATCAAAACATTTGTAAATATAAAACTGGTTGTGTAACTTAATACAATTATGGCAGGCCTCTTTTTCTCGTACGTAGCGTCGTCATAGTTTACTCACATTTTCGATCATGCGTAACCATCCTCTAAGACAGTAGGAAGTAATCAAATAAGCTTTCTTCTCGGAAATATATACAAAAGTACAAATTTAGATGATACAGGTACAAAGGGAAATACGGTCTAAAATAGGTTCAGATCATTCCCATATTCGCTTATGGAGAAGGTGGAGAGAAAGAACTAAACGAGACTAGGAATATTTGCTAAATTCAGCGCCTTATACGCAACTTGAGATCGCTACTTGGTCTCCACATCTGTTGGCGCTTCACCAGGCTTAGGCATTCCCTGAATCATTAGAACAAACAAAATATTGTGATATAGAAATTGAAATTCAAGCACTTACTTCTGTGAACAGCTTCCCCAGCGTAAGCTTTTGCTCCGCCAAAAATTCTTTCTCTTTAGCCTTTTCTTCTTCAAGCATCTTCTCTCCGTGTTCGCGAATATACTTCATGAACTCTTCATATCCCTTCTGTCCCTCTTGTCGGATGATATCTTGCGGCATGAGCGGCACGTTGCCAGTTGGACCCTTCATCCCCAACAGTGAAGCGACGTACTGAGACCCTTTACCCTTGCCTTGCTCCTTTTCCCAGTCTTCCTCGAATTTCTTACGAACAATAGCCTCACGGCGGGCATACTCCTCAGCGTAATTATCACAATTGTGGTAAGACTTTAGAATCGGTCGAACGTCTTTGACACCTTGAGTAGCTATCCATTCTAAGAAGGGGATAAGTCGAATAAGATCTTTGTCACCAGGTGTGCCTAACCATGGCTTCATAGGAATAGCATTATCAGGTTGTAAGGAATAGGCATCCTTGTCGCAATCGATAATGATAATCTTACCCATGTCACGGTTCATAAGAGAAAGATCTTTTATGAGCTTTCCATTCTCGTATCTTGTAGCTTCACGGTATAGTGCGTGAGAAATGAAGCTGCGGTAAGGATCAAGTTTCATAATAGCTTTCTCAGAATATACCATGTACTGGCTGCTGAAGATGACGATCTCGTAATATTGCGATAAATAGCCGAGAAAGTAGTCCAGTCCTGGACGCTTGGCAGTCCGCCACCCATTCTCTCGAGTCCATTCACTATGAATAAGCAGGTCATCCAGTCCGAGAACAAGAGTATATGGTCTCTGATATGGCTCGGGGACAGGAGGAGGAAGCAAAACATCGAAAGCAGGCTCGTGGTAATATTTAAAAATGTCTGTAAACCTGGTCGACGCACGTTCATACATAGCCCATGGTGACATCGCGTTGCTCACATCCGGATGAGCCTCTAGTTCTTCCGTGTTAAATTCCCTTGCAAGATAAAGAGACCCGCCTACAAATCCACCAAACAAACTTGCGTAGAAGAGCATTGCCAGCCGGTCGCGCTTTTCGTCTGTACTTGATCTGTAGGTCGACCTTTTCGCGGTTTCCGCCCATTGACTTTTCGAGCCTGCGCCTTCATTTGCGCCTCCGTTTGAACTACTCTCGGTCTCTCCTAGCGACGAGGAGGGAGCTTTGTCACTTGACTTAGCTTCATCCTTGTTAAGTGAATCCATCAAATCTTTTGATAGCAAGGATTCATTAGTAACATCCGGCCTTGCACCAGTCTCTGTAGCCTTCTTGCTTTTGTTGTCGGCATATGCACGAGCATGCTGTGCCATAATCGGCATCCTTAAACCAGTTTGTGAAGATGCCAGTTTCAAAGCGATTCCAGTCGAGGGCGATATCAGCCTGGACGGCATCTGCCGCAGAAGCCCACAAGACAGAGGCAAAAATCTCATTTAGAATATATATAATGAGCAAATCCCTTCTAAGCAGCTGGTTGACACGACTGTCGAGTTCAACCTTTATTTTGCCCTTTCTAATTTTTTTTCCTCGAAAATGTCCAGCGAACCACGCAATTCGTTCTTCACATAAGACCTAACCCTGAAGGTTGGTCATATTTAGAGAATTTAAAATTTTCCTTTTCCCTTTTTTTTTTTTTCTTCAGAAAGTTGTACCCCAACAGCAGAAACAATACGGCTGGTCGTCGAATCTAACTCTTCAGTTCTTTAAAGATCGGAGGGTGAGGTCATGGGCGAGTAGTTGAAGTGACTTGGGAAGACGAAGATCAATTTCCTATAAGAACAGACCTAATCTTTTTGTGATTCGTCTGTCCCGTTGAGTTGATACATTACATTCTTTATTTGCCAGATTTGTGCTCGCAACACGCAGTTGACTGTGGTATTTTCGAAACTGTTACAAAATTAAAATTTCCCAGGGTTTAAGCAAGAGATGATAGTAGTTGCTCCTCAAAGTACTGAACACACCGTGTTTGCACCCTTCACTTAGCCTTTACGCCAAAGAAACACTATGATTTTGTATCAAATGCAATATATCAATGCAGTAAATATGTACAACAGACAATCATTCTACCACATGTACAATGTCTTCCGGGCGTGACTTTTCGAAGTCATAAGTTAAATGCTAGTTTTTAATTGCGAAGGTCGATGCGATGGAGGTATAGAAGCCAAGCCACTTTCTGCCATACACGAGCCACATAGTCATCACTCTTCGATGCAGTCAGGGGGTACATTTTCAGGGGTATACCACTTTCGGCCATTTTGATTTCAAGACTGCTTTGACTATCTGGATCTATTTCTTCACAAGTCATTAACGACAACCAAAACCTCACACGGTAAATATTCAACCATTCTGCCTTCCAATGTTGATTCTGACATTCTCGCCCTCAATCTCTTTGAAAATCTCGTCCCTCATTTTGATGATAGTATCAGAATATTTACCAACAGCTGGCTCCTTGGTCTTCAACATGGCATCTAATCCTAGCGCCGCCACTTTTCTGACTCGAGGATGGCCCATATTATCTATTTTATCAATCCATCTATCGATCAAAGCTTCCAGCACGCTAGATAGCATACTTCCGTGAGTAGTAGCGTAGTGAGAGCAAAATTGTACCACTACTGAGGCGTCGACGATGGCGAGACGACCAAAGATGGTTAAATACCTGGCGACATTGATTGCAGATTCTGAGTCATCGAATACCAAATCAAGCATCTTCGAAAGAAGACCAGAAGAGACCAGTGACGAGATGTATATATGCAACGGAAGAGACTGGATGAACAATTCTAGAATATGTGTGACTGTATGACAAGTATCGAGCTTAAGATCACTCAAGAACCGGGCAATAATCTCAAAAATCGCAGGACCGTAACTCTCACATACGAACGACGGGGCTAAATGTACGTAATCTTCCAAAATTGCTAGTTGTAGCCTGAGCGTTTCTGTGGACAGATCTAATGATTGTACGAGCATGGGTACTAACGAAAGCAGCTCGGGTGAAGATGACGAAGAATTTGATACTGTCGCTTGCCACAAATCCAGGGCATCTTCTAAAAGATATACATGGAGGTCAGATTTCGGATCCATTATACCTCCAATCAAAGGGATATAGAGTACTTGAAATTTGATCGACTCCTGCTTAGTAGACTTGACTAGGCTTGAAAGTGTCTGCAAGATAGCACCCTTAAGAAAATGCTCCTCTCCAGCTTGTTCCCACAAAGAAGGCAGCAGACTGACAATGCTCTGTGCATATTTTGTAATGTTCTCGCCTGCGCACTCAACGAGCACCGAGATAGTTTGTAACAGAGATAGCTTCGTCTCTATATTCGAGACCTCCGTAATAAGAGTCATAAGCCTCTGCAGAAAGTTCTCCATATAGGGCAGAAACCGCTGGATCTCAAAGTCCCACTCGTCAACACTGCACTTCAAAGCACTACAAGCTGTAAGTTGTACCACAAAGTCACAGAGAGGATTCGTGCGGTCCATTAAACGAGACAAGACTTCATATATGTCGGTTCTAGTTTCCGCGCCACATTTGACAGAGATCCAGTTAGAAATGATCAACGCGATTCGACGTAAAATAATTCTATGAAGCGAGGGTGACTTGACATTCGCCTGAGGAGCTAATACCTTGCGAAAAGTAGCGTCGAAGTCGACATCTTCAAACAACGCATCGCAACCAATGCTGAATGCACAGTATACTGCATCTTGAGCTAGTATGTCATTATAACCTACTTGATTGACTTGCTCAAAACTCTGCAAAATATGCGGTTTTAGCTTTTCTTTGAAGTGCAGAAGTAGATCGACATAGACTTTCTCAGCACATGGACGTAATTCATACTCCCATGAATTCTGCACTTCATCGTATATAAATTCCTCCGGTTCCTCCTCCCATCTTTCCAAATCTTTTGGACGAAGGCGAAGATACCATCCTAGGAGAATATCGCTAATTGGAGCAACAATTGCTTCGGTTAACAGGTTCGACTTGAGAAGAGCCATCGCCGACTTCGTCTCCGCTCTATCATCCGCTGTGCGATCTGTAGGGTCAAGAATCAGCTAAATTCGCATCAATAAGCTTGCCATCAAAAATATCTTACATTTTATTGTTGTGGTACCATCCCCATGCGCCATCTTAATTGACTTCCGCAGCAATAATAACGCTCTGACAACTACCTTTTCCCAGAACTCGATATTATCCATATCAGGTCGATGGAATGCGGCTGCCTGCGATTGAACAACAGTGAGATAAGAGCGAACCATTTCAAAAGACCCGGGCATGAGTATAAACGCAGTTGGCTGTCGATCTGCAAGGTCTTGATAGAATTTCCCAAGGGTGAGGATATGCTTCTCAAGTATTTCGGAAGGATATTGAAGGTCTACAATAAGTTAGTCACAGCGCCTCGACATACTTCTCATAAAGAGACCTACACTTCGAAATAAATTCGTTGAAATGGGTAGTGGTAGCCTGGAAAACTATCCTGGCCTCTTCTTCTCTATTTGCAAACTCGTAACCTTCCGTCACCAGTCGTCTACATATCTTCAATGCTAAGTATCCGATCTGCGATTTCTGAAGTACATCTTCGTGTGAACCATTTCCAGATAGCCAATCTTGGGTGAATGTGTAGTATATCTGTCCTAAAAATTGGAGCACACTCGGAGTGGAAGCCTGTAATGCTGACCGAATCTGTCCAAACCTTGCCGCCGAAAGTACTTTGACAACCTGATTGAAGACATAGAGGATTTGCCGTAAACGTAAAAGGTTTGTTCCGTCATGTGCCTCTTTAGCCAGTCCGAGAAGATCTCTCAGAAGAGTGGGCCTATTATTTATATCAGACTACTACACTATGATCACGCGCAAAAGTAAGCGTGTGACATACCATTCGACTGGAAAATCGATCCTTGCTATTCGGGCAATTGCGAGAGCATTTTGTGCCATGAGTTGAGTATTTGTCTCATTAAATGTATCAATAATTTTCATTCGAATCTCCGCTTTCTCGTCACTGGAGATGGCACTGGCCTGCGTCAGCAATCGGTTCCCAGATAATTATCAATTTGCGCTAATAAGGCTTACTTTGGTGCGGACCTGCGCCAGTACTTCTCAATGCCATTCTTGAAGTAAATAATGCTGAGCCAGCGTACATCAGTAGGAAGACTTGATTCTAGAAATGCTTGCTGTAGCAAAGAAGAAAAAGCCGAAATATTAGCATTGAGAGCCCGATGTTCATATTTCAAGATGTACACAGCAAAACATACTTGCAATAGCGAATAGAACCCTGGCTGTGTCTCCCAGTTCTTGAGTCGTGCTTCTGCTACTTTACGGACTGGCTCTGAGGCAGGATCTTGAAGAGCAGCTGCCTGAAGAGCCTGAAAGAGGTCGTTTGGAGGCACGGCCATGTCTAATCAGATTTTAGCTCGCCGCTGAGTGAAATTTCTCCGTCTCATAATATCAGGGAAGCAAGCATATAATGCTTAATTAACATGACGGAATGTGCAAACCTAGATGTCACACATTTAACGCATAAGTGCGGCAACGTTTATCGCAGTTAGACATCTGTTGGTTTGTATGTAGCTGGCAAAGCTAACTCCAAACGGCCGATGTCCCATCCACCTTTTTTGTCATTAAAAACTAAGTCGAACTGGCAATTTTTTTTTTGTTCTACTCGCTTTGCTTTCGTATTCAAGTCGTTATTATTTTTGTTTCTGGTTGATCCAGACACTTCTCTCCTCTTGAAATAAGAAATAAAGTCTGTAGTCGTATACTTTCACTATTCCACCTCGTTTTCTTGAAGTGTTTGTGGAGAATGTCAGGCCTTCTGGTGCCGAACGTCCAGCATCAGCGGCTGGAACAGCCTCCAAATCCTCGCATCACCCTTCCTCACGCAGAACAAGCTAATCCGCCTCATTTGATAAGCTCTCCGGTATCGGCTCTTTCACCGAGATCGCTGGAAATCGGATCCCTGGCCATATCGCCAAATCAGTTGGACAATGACGTAATTGATCTGGCACACACATCGCTAGCTAGTTCTGACGTCGTCGTGCGAAATGGACATCTTTCAAAGCGTGGTAAGAGTAAGAACTGGACGCGCAAGTGGTGCGTGCTGAGAGGGAATCAGTTTGCTTGGTATAAGGACTCTAAGGAATACGAGCCTTTGGAAATAATACCAGCCTCTGAGATTTCCACTGCGGCAGTTTTACAGAAAAAGAGCAGCCATAACCATAATCACCACACTTCCAACACCAGCAGTAGTCACAGCGGCGAAAGCACTTCGCATTTTGCAATTTTTACAGCGAAAAGAAATTATCATTTCCAGGCCGCATCGATCTTGGAGGCTGAGGAATGGGTCAAAGATCTAAAACGAGTTGCTAGAGTTGCGCAAGAAGAAGAGTTGAGAAAGTCAATACCGTCCTATCGGTCACAGAGCACGGGAATGCAATCAAGCTCGTCTGCGAAAGAAATCAGTATTTCTCATCCACCTGCGCCGATGCTAATTCCTGCGCCGACATCTGTCAACAATCACCGCCTTTCCCCAGATGTTATGTCGACGAGCTATCAAACGTTGAACTCTTGCTTTTTCCCAGTTGGCAATAGTAGTATCTCGGAATTTTCTGGTGGTGAAGATGTTGGATTTTCGTCAGGTGCATCGGATTATGGTGGTGGTAGTGTTAGTGGGCACATGTCACCGAGCGAGCAGTATTTGCCGTTGCCAGGCCATTTTCGAATGATGCCTCCTCAGGTGGAGTTGGATGCGCATGAAGCCTCACATCAGGCACTGAATCACGTTTCTTCTTATGATCTTAAGCAATTGGAGGAAGATACGAAAGTTTTAAGAAGTGGTTTTCTTCTGCGTTTGCTCAAGCGGTACAACCAGTGGCGAAGAAAATGGATCGTTTTGAGGAGTAAGAATCTGGCATTCTATAAGTCAGAAAATGAGTATAAGCCAATTAAAGTGATTCCTCTTGAAAAAATCATTGACGTGATGGAGATCGATCCTCTGTCTAAATCGAAGAGATATTGTCTCCAGATTATACTGCCCGACAAGACTCTACGTTTCTGTGCCAATTCGGAGGAAGATTTGACAGCGTGGCTCGTTGCATTAAAGGCGGCGATTTCGCGATTTAAAAGAGAGGACTAAATGACTGTGATAAGTAGCTTTTGCAGCTCATTTATAAACTCGTTTCAATTTCATTCATTTGTATATTACTCTGCTAAATATTAAACCTCTTGTTGTATTGTTCTTTAGGTTGTTGGAGTAAAGGTGGTTGGAATGTACTTACACACATCGTATATAATTTTAATCATAATACATTAGTTGCTATTTACATACTCTATCGATTTTTTCCTTCCATTCGAACTTTAAATACAAACATTATATATCTTTCTTCGAATAAGCTCGGTATGCAACCCACGGCAAAGTCCATTCCTTTCTCTTTAGATTCGCACTGAAAGGATCGAAATTTACCTTCTCTAGCCTCTCGAGAAACATGCGTACAGGCACAGCCGCCATCAAAGGAACAAACCATACATCTGACAGCGGACCTTCTTTTTTCAGCTCCTGCAGCATAGTCCTTGCAGTTATTAAATGATCATTAGCTAGAGTAGCAACTTCAAACACTGCGTCCTCAACTTTTTTCTTCATATCACTTTCGATCGAGTTCGAGCTGGCCTGCCGGATCAAGTCCTCTTGCCTGATACCATGGCGCATACATACATCTATAGGGACAGGCACATGGCGATGTCGTGATATAAACATGGGAAGTCCTCTCAAAATTGTAGCGATACCGATGGCCTTACCAATATGCGAGGAGACGTGATCCAATGAAAGTAAAGACGGAGAATTGGATAGTAATGGATACATACTCTCAGAGGTGAGGTATAGTAATTGAGAATACGTTCCCTCTCCATACGAAGCTAAGTGCTCACAATCTCGAAACGGGGGATCTCCTAGCTGTGCCTCTCTAGTAGCAATAACTTTAAGAAAGAACCCTTTGGAAAGTCCAGTAGTCTGTAGAACACTAGCAAGAAGCACGCTTACTGGATCTTCTGCAGTTACTCTTGGCGCAGTTTGTCCATCTCTTTCAGATGGAGCTGCATATAAACTGGAAATTGTATCCCTCCAGTATTGCATTCGTATTTTGCCCGTGGAAACAGATGTCACAGAGTCCGCTACAGCTGCTGTTTCTATGTTGAACGCTCGGACGGCAAGAAATGCGTCTCGTGCAGGCGCGGGAACAAACTGCTGCAGAATAACAGAGGATCGATCATGCTGTGCAAGAAGCGTCTGACAGTGCTGCCTAACTGTCGACAGCGCTAGCGAGGGCTTCTTTTGAGACGGCCGGGGTGGTGGAGGTGGTACATGGCCATCTTCTGCATCGGAGTGAGAATGAGAATGCGAATGAGAGTGCGAGTGAATATAAGAAACCGGTTGAGAATGAGAACGAGAATACCAAGGATATAATCCGTGTAGCCTTTGTAGCTTCATAGGTGGCGCCGAGCGAGCCATCTTTGTTGCGGATTATGCATTTACTTAGTTGAAAATGACTTTTTCGATTCCACACTTTTTATTTTTCCTTCGAAGCTACAATTGGAAAAACATCAACGTGATTGACCAGAAAGGCTGCCTCATACTACTCCCGCCTATCATATTTCATATATCGGTTTAGCTACAGAAGCGAAGAAACTGGCCTGAGGGAAGTTATAATGTTATGGCTTACCAAATATCTCGCTCAGTACAACAGTGGCAGGTACTCATAAAGGGTATGTTATTTCCATGTGTTGCGCGACCCACTCGGAGATTATTTTCAACCTCAATTATATCATATTTTCCTCCTCCTCGTATTAGACCAAAAGCTGTTCTTGCAGGCAAGGACATACCCCCACCGTCGACTGGTCTTCTGGATCTCGTTGATGTCTCGGGAAACTTCCACAATGGTATAAAATTTGACGATGCTCTTAAGAAGTTTGATTCGAAGACCCATGCGCTTCTACTTGTGAGACCCGAGGAACTTTTAGTCGAGCAAATATCACAAAATCATGCTGGGACCGGCATTCTTAGAAGACGGCCTGGATTTTTGGAAGGCTCGGAAGCTAACCCAAACCAAAACCAAGGCGTAAAGACTACGATGCTCTGCAAAATAGTGCCTCTGGATAAGTTGGCTGAGATGGTACGTACGCCAACTCGCGCAGATCGAAAGAGTACTTCAGCATTGAAAAGAAAAAACGAAACAAAGGAATTTATGTTTGGCTGGACGATCGATGAGCGCGATCTTGTAACTCACCGTAGGAAAGCAATATTGAGCGCTTTAGAGAAAGGAGCTAAGGTGCGGATAGGAGTCGGCAACAAAAAAGGTAAAGGCACACGACGGGTTGATATACAAGAGAAAAGAAAATTGGTCAATATTCTGGAAGATATTTGTCTGGAAAAGGGTAGGAAGATTGGATCGAACTCTGGCGACGTCAATAGCCAGATATATATGACGTTTTCGCCCGATGAGAGCAAAATAGGACCGATGGAAGAGTAGCGCACTCGTGTACATAACGATTCAAAAGTAGATTGTATATAATCTGACTATAGATATTATTGTTGGTGGTATGTAATAGTTCAAAACATATTTAAGAAATTCTTCCCCTAGTTGGCTTTGCTCATAAACTTGCTCCTACAAATATTTCTTCCTCCCAACTTTCTTCGTATCTTTTCTCACCGCTAGTTCGTCATGAGCGAAATAACCCCCCGCGTGAACGCACCTCTCCTCAAAAGCTTTGAAGGACGCACCGTTCGGTTGATTGGTAAAGTGACTGAGCTTCGTGGTGATAATGCGTCTATCGATGCAAATGGAAACATCATAGTGATGCTGAATAGAGTAAGTCTCAATTTTCTATTTTCTGCTGCCTCGTCTTTCTTCCTTCATTGTCGGTCCGCCGTTACTCTCTCAAGAGTGTAAACTTTTTGAGAAGAGCTTTAGATGATAGCGGTTTTTTTCTCACAGAGACATAGGAAAGCAATTTACGAGAAGGAAACGCGTGCGAGATCATAGGAAAGGTCCAGCCAGATTTGAGCATCAAAATGCTGGATGGTGTCGATTTTGGAGCATCATTCGGTAAGTTTGCTTTAGCATTATACATACTTGATTATTTCAAGCTCTGAAATATTTTTTCTTGGTTTTCTTGGATCATTCTGTTGACGATTTAGATATGAACATGGCGAACGCCTTAGTAGATCTAACACATCAACATAAAGAGATATTTTACTGATGTACATAAAAGATATGAATGATTTGATAATTCTACATAATCTCTATATAATTTGTCTTCCGTTCATCCTCTCATTTGTAGGTGAAGAGCATAGGGCCTTTGTTGTCCTGTTGCTATAATGTTCATGTGAAGTTGTTACCTTCCTTTAACGCTACGCGTTTTAATCAACGCGTAATTTAAATTATGCAAGACCAAGCGCGTCGTATCTTCCACGTTCAATAACATATGTTGTCCCATCCCAGCTCACTGTAATATCTCTCGTTTGCAGAACAACGTCAATATTTACTTCTCTTCCTTGGTCCTTTTGAATCTGTGCCGTTTCTGTGCACGAATCCACATTTTGCTAGATAAAGGTTGTCAGCCACATGTCTCTTGCTTCATTCTTTCCATCGGCTTCGCCGCCAATTCTCGACTCCCTGGCCTCGCTGCTCGAGGCTTACCCTCAACCCCCCGAAGAGCTATCTTTTCGATTTATAGCCTTGACTATGAGACTAGATCCGAGCAATATCCGCGACCTAGCGTCTAACATCACTTCAGAACTCGTAGAAGACCTTCGACGAGAACTACAGGAAGGTCTGGAGAAAGAAAAGCGAGCCTCATCTGGCGGATCTATCAGAAAAAAGCGAAGAGTTCGTGGTGTGGAGTTCGCAACTCCTATAGCTAAAAAGAAAAGCACTGGGATAGTGAATCAGATGATGAGCTCACCTATAAACTCTTCACCATTGGCAGAAAAGGGTAGTAAATTCAATGAAAGAAAAGATAAGAGCGGTATACTAGAAAGTTTAAATCCATCTATCTCTACGGAATGCGACGTGACCGTCGATGATGAAGTAATAAACAATAACGGCAGAGCCAAATTGACCGTATACATGGACATGAAGAAATATGCATATCGAAGTATGTATCAGAAGCTCTTAGATTCCTCAGAATATCTCAACGATAGAATAGAGCAATTTGTAGAGATTATTCAAAAGTATTACAATATACCGGAGCATGACCTTGGCGATCCAGCGACCCAGACACAAGCTGAAATAGTTGCTATTGGAAGAATAGTGTCCGATTCGGTACACGCTGCAGCGACAAGCAAAATAAATTTGGACTCTTTAGCACTGGAAAGCTGTCGTCGACTGGGAGGTGGGTCGAGAGTGCGAATCAATGTGGAGAAGCTACTGGTAGAAGACATGGAAGTGTTTTATCCTGGGAAAATTGTTGCCTTCAGGGGATCAAATGCATCTGGAGAACTTTTTGTTGTTGAGAAATCATATAAGGTAGGACGTTTTTAAGTGTCTCATTCTTACTACATATTAACTTCTCCGATTAGATTCCTGCTCTTCCCGCTGCCGCGAGCTCACGCTCAGTTTTGAGCACGTATGCTTCTAAGCAGGCTATGCAGCCTATCAAGACAATTATTGCAAAAGGCCCATACACAGAGCGTGATAATCTTATGTATGCTCCTCTTGCTGAGCTAGTGACTCAGTGCATTCAGCAGAAAGCAGATGTAGCTATCCTGCTAGGTCCATTTGTTGATATTTCACATCCGTCAATTCAGAGTGGCGTTGGGCTTGATATAGCCAGTCTGGTTGGTGACAGCGACTTCAGCATGAAAGAGATAAACACCTTGGAAGATATATTTGCTGCTAGAATTACTCCGCAGCTCAAACGACTCGACGATGCAGGAATTTTGACATTGGTCATTCCTGACGCCGTAAACGAAGGTGTTGCTCGCCATATGTGCTTTCCGCAGCCTCCTCTGGTGACAAAGGCTACTACTATGATGGATCCAGAGGTCCGACGGACGTTGTTAGAGGGTCAACAGAACTCCCTCTCGGCTGGCTTAGCTGGATCAAATAATGGCGCTGGCATTGCCGTGGGAAGTGGCAGCAAACTGAAAAAGGTCAAGTTCTTGAGCAACCCTTCAATTATAAGTCTAAACGAGACCACGTTTGCAATTGCGAACGTCGATTTACTGATGCAGATGTCCAAAGTTGAGGCCGTATTCCTTGGCAAGTCTGCTGCGAACACTCCAGCAAAGATGGGAGCTGGAGCAGGAGGAATATTCGCCAGAACAGTTCAACACGTCCTCGAACAGCGATCGTTGTATCCTGTCTTTCCGACTCAGGAAACACCAGCACGAACTACAGAAGGTGGCGATACCTTAAAGGAGACGCCCAGCATTGAGGTGAGCTATTTGGGACTGGCAGAGCTGCCTGGTGTGCGACCAGATGTGCTCGTTCTACCATCTGATCTTCGACATTTTGCAAAAGTGGTTGACAACGTCATTGCAGTCAATCCGGGCAGTGTTATCAAGGGAAACGTTGCTGGGTCGTATTGTGTGATGACAATTGCGCCGCTGAATACGGTCGCGACTGATTTTGAGAAGGACAACATACGAATTAAACAGGAAGACTACATCAAGGTAGAGAAGGACGTGAAAGGAGATATCAAAGATGAAAAAGATAACACAGAAGAAGAAATGCTAGTGCATCGGACTTGGGAGAGATGTAGAGTCGATATTAGGAGAATTTAACAAATGAAATTGATATGTCCATTTACCGCTAATTAATATATTTTTTGATCTGGAAAACAACCAGGTAATGATACCGTAGTTACTTGCAAAACAGCGTCGCGTCACAAGGAGATTGGCAGAGTATGTATCTTCAACTATTAACGCTTATGCATCTATTTCCCGTTCTCTTTTGCGTAGTCTTCAAATAGCCTTGCATTTTTTTCATGAACAAGTGCCATCTGTCCAGATAGCCTCCAAGGAATATCTAAGTTGTCCATGATAACTTCGACAAAGCGAGTCTTGTCAGAGTCTGCAAATTCTGGATCAGGAATTAAGGTCTCTAATTCCTCATTTGTACGAACGGTAGTGCAGAAGTAGGAGTCTTCAGGAGCGCCAAACGTGTCAAACAGCTTCGTCCACTTCCAGTTGGGTGAGATGTTATATTTCGCACGAGGACCATTGATGGCACGCTGAATTGTGTAGCCATCAATATTTATCAAAAAATGATCATGTTTAGCCGATTGCGAGTGATAGTTGATAGTTCCTAGATAATTGTCATCATAGATGAACCATCTCCCTCGAACAGGACGACACGCGACTTAGGATAGCCCAGGGACTCTAGCGCATCTTTTTCACCAATACAGGCGCCCAGTGCTGCCGGAAGAGCAAAACCAATAGAAGAGAAATAGAGTTAAGTGCTGAAATGAATATTTTTTGGGAACGGAGAGTCATTTATTCCATATTGGGCTGTGCCAGAATCAGCATGTTGTTTGCACGCAAAAACTTTTCGCCTACGAGAGGGTAGAAATACGAGGTGGAATTTCAGTCGTAGACAAAACCACAGTGGGTGCGCCGACTCCAATGGGTTGGAGCGAGCGAGCGAGGGGCTTGTGAGCCATTTTAAAAGGATCAAACTGTGCGACGAGCTTGTCTAGGACAGGGAGAAAATGCATATCGTGATGAACTACACCCTTGATGGAGACGTAAGTAAGACGGATGCAGAACAATGAGGTTCTCTTCCTCAATATTACGCGTGAAAGCTCCTGTGTTCGAGTCCGAGATCAGCGGGCCAATATTGATAACTAAATCAGATGTCTCGACGGCATCGCACGCACCGGGGCGCGAAAGAACACCGTTGTACTGTCAGATGAAGGCTGGATGGTCTTCGTCAACAAAGCCCTTTGCCATGTCGATCGAGAAAGAAGGGAAGGAAACATTGTTCGATTGATCAATTCCATGACCAGTTCGGATCTATGACGTCGAGCAAGGATGTCGACTAAGATCGCGGATTTAGAAGAGCGTAAACGGCCTCTAAGATTTCATGAACCGCAATGTCCTCAACCGTGGGATCAAGGTTTCGAATTTTGAAAGTGATCGGCGCATCAAGTACAGATTCGTCGATGGGCTTATTCACGACATCCCGCGGAACGTAAATATATCCGGGTAGACTCTTTCTCCAGATTTGCGTCAGCACACGATCAACGTCGGCTGTCAGTGTCTTGGGGACTTTTAGAAACGCTGCTGTACATCTTACTGGTGCAGACATGCGCGAGTAGACCAAGTGGTCCGGAGCTTCTGAATTCGATCCAGCAGGCAACGTGTGATGCAGCCAATAGTGATACTCCATTTGAGGTCTTCCAGGCGTTCCAACGATATGCAGCAGTGGGACGTACTCAGAGAAAGCTCCAGCAATGCCATTATTGCAGACAGCTCACCAACACCATAAGTCGTTACGATAACTCCAGGCAGGCCGTGACTCGACCGTAACCGTCCGCAGCATAAGCGCGTTCAATTCATGTCAACAGCCGACCCAGTCAAGTCCAGGCACAGAGAAGATGTAGTCCAAGAGGGTCATATTAAAACCATCTGGACACCTCAAAATACGGAAAATCCCCAGCGGATGAATTCTGGATGAATTCTGGCAAAGAGGAATTGGCCAAACGGGATTGTCATTGTAAACGATATGCGAAGAATGCGAAGAATGCGAAGCTGAACAAAAGATGGTTTTAATTGAAGACCCTGATGAAAGAATTGAAAGCAATGTGCAAGAATAAATGAACAGAAGAATAAAGTGATTTGATATAAGATCGAGCCAGTTATACCGGGTTCCGGTTTGGCTTGGTAATTTTCCTGACCTACGGTTTGAGAAGTCTTTCTGCATGAACGTGAACCACATTAACTATTGTGATGTTGGGAGTAACGATATTACTACATCGGGTATGGTGGAGCTGATGATTTGAATTAAAAAAACTCAATTTGATAGGTCTGCGCTTTAAATTCAGGTGAACTTCAAAACAAGCCTGGAAAAGACCACCTCGGCCCATATTTGCAGATAAAGATGATCAACTAAAATCCGAAATTTGGCGAGAAAGTGGAACGGTGACAAGTCAGGCCATTTTTAGTTATCACTTGGTCATCCACTCATGGAGAACTCTCTGCTTAAATAAAACGGCAGCTCAGATTTTATTAAAGGCTAAAAGAATTGAAAGTTTGTCCGAATTATGCTTGATCTAAAAAAAAATATTGCCTCGAAACGGATTTGAACCGATGATCTCGTCATTACTAGTGACGCGCCTTACCAACTTGGCCATCAAGGCATCAGATGTCAAGATAATAATAATTTTATTCTAATAGGTGAATCTCTTGTCGTTGTTGTTACCCTCTTCTTAATGGCCTTTGCTCTGTTACCTAAGCGTTCCGTCAGATTGGGAGAATAAGCATAGAGCTCCGACGATCTACGTACGGTAAAAAGAAGAACGCGCGGCTGGCTCGCCAGTACGTTACGACTTCGATTTTGCGCATCTAAGTTGACTTCTGATTTGTATTCACCTGACCACTACAATTATTTATCAAACAATGGTGTTTCGAAAGCTAAGAACAGCAATTTCGATACGCACACACGGATCGAGCGAGTCGTCGCTGACTTCATCACTTCCGCAGTTCCAGCCGTCGTCTCCTCCGTCGAAAAGAGATATCTACCAGACAAGGTTTCTCCATGGAACTAACATTGGGGCGTGGTTTCTTCTGGAGAAATGGTTAGCGCCGTCAATGTACATTGACAAATGCAAAGGCGATAGCGAACATGACGCCGTAAAGATGGCAGTAAGCGAGATGGGGACCGATAAGGCTCGCGACAAGTGGAACCAGCATTACGAAGAGTTTATGAACAATGAAGACTGGGAATGGTTGTCCAAGGAGGCATGTGCAAATGCAATCAGAGTGCCCTTGGGATACTGGGTTATCGGCGGAACATACAACGCAGTCGTGAAGGGAACGCCGTTCGAGAAGGACAGCATCATTGACGTGTACAAGGATGCATGGGCACACTACTTGAATGTAATTGAGACTGCCAGAAAGTACGGTATGGGAATTGTCGTAGATTTGCATGGAGTCCCTGGTGGTGCTAATGGAGATGCGCACTCTGGCGTGGTCAACAATCCGCCCGAGTTTTGGTCGTCAACGAAGAATATGGACCTCGCCCTGAAGTGCGTAGAATTCATTGCCGATCAGATCAAGAAGTACGAAAACGTAATTGGCATTCAGGTCCTAAATGAAGCGGCGTACGGTAACGATGCCGCGGCGAAAGGATACTACTATCTTGAAGCGATTAAGCGGATCAAGGCAATTGATCCGCGGCAGCAAGTTATCATATCTGATGGCTGGGACCTGCCCAGCTTCCAGTCATGGGTGGAAGACAAGCCTGGAGTGATCGTGGACACGCATGTCTACAGGTGTTTTTCTGAGACGGATAGGAAGAAGACCCCGAGTGAGATCATCTCGGACATATCGTCGAACGGCGTAGGGCTGTCGAGCAATACGTTTGTCGGAGAGTTTTCGTGCGTTTTGGACGCGCAATCATGGAGCAAGGTGTCCGACCACGACAGAACAAAACTGCGGCAACAGTACGGTCTGGCGCAGCACCAGGTATACGCGTCATCAGGATGCGGTTTCTTTTTCTGGACCTTCAAATTTGAGTGGGGCAATGGCGGAGAATGGGGATTTCGAGAGATGACAGAGAACGGATGCTTCCCAAGATACCAATTAAAGAACAGCGTGCCGGATGAAGAGATTAAAAGATGCAGAGACCAGACCAAGCAGCAGGAGTTTGGAGCCCACATATCGTACTGGGCCTCTAATAGCAGAGACCCGATGGAACATTGGCGATACGAAATGGGATTTGACGACGGTTGGAGGGATGCCGAATTGTTCTGGAGACAATCTTCTGGCAGCAGTCGGATCGGACAGGTCAATTGTTGGATGGAGTTCAGGAAAAAGCAGCACGAAAAAGCCAAAGGCAAGAGTTCGTACGTCTGGGAATATGCGCATGGCTATACCGCTGGTGTGGCCGGGTTTGCCAAGTGTGTATGCTAGCTGTGGCTGTTGCTATATAGTTGTAACATACAAGAAGCTGTAACATAAACGGGTCTTCAGAAAATTTGAGAGACACTGATTTAAAATATGTAGAACTATAGATTGGATTCGTCTGATGTACATGTATAATATATGTGCAGTTAGACGTCATATGAATGCATGCTCTGCCTCACGATTACAAAATCTCCCGGGCTATTAGCGACGCTCTAACGTTCATTTAAAACAAGCCGTACTTTGATAAATAGATACCGATATGTGAACTGTGAACTGTCCATCTGTAACTGGCCTGCTATCAGCTGCACGTTTGGCCTCACGAGTTCGTCTTCCAATGGCCAGAACCCTGGCCTTCTGCGGTTACATTTGGTCTGCCATCTGTGGCAGACTGCTGCCGGTCGTTCAACGTTTCGAATACTCCTTAACAGGAGGATGGAGACTCATTGACATGGAGACCCATTGACATGAACAGCCATTGATATGAACACTAATTGACATGAACAGCCATTAATGAGAACACCTATTGCCATGAACGGCTGCCCAATGACTTCTAACTTAATCTACAGAAATTAGAGGGATGCATTATGCAAGTCTACTGGAACATAGCAATTTCCCGATTAGAGCCAAAATGGCAGCATACATGTCCCCTTTTTAGAACCCCTTTTAGATCCGGCAGTTCCTCGGGGCCCACAGTACGAAAAACACTGCAAGCTTCCAGCTTAGATGCCAGCTACGTAAACGGATGAGCAGTCTGAAGACAAGATACAGCCATAATAGTCTCGATTTAACCTCTACGAGTTGATCGCGGACGATGACAGGAAGGTAGTACAGAGACCGAGATATCAAATGACACAAAATGTAACCCGGTCGGAAACCGAGGCGTCAGGCTATATATATGCCGGGTACGTAAGGTCCAGCTGTGCGGGTTCGCACCGGCCCCTTGCGTCGCATGAAATTCTTGTGTTACCTCGTGACAAGGCCGCTAGCCTAATATGGGTCAATGTTTATTTTCTACGCTTTTAGGGATTTTCCGGGTTTGGGGATTCGGAATAGCGTACGACATACGACGGTCGTGTCACTCTGGTGTCGTCTAGTCGCCGGGATGAGGAAGCCGCGAAACAGGAGCAGACGAGCAAAAGACGAAATTGCTGTTGAGGAAAATATTGAGTGCAGATTTACTGCAATTGACTACAGCAAGATTGCAGTGGGTCGCAGGAGATCACCAACTAATCATCTTCTGGAAGGTACAGCGACGCCACTGTGGATTAACGGAGTTTCGTTCCAGTACTCTCAAATAGTTGTCTTGTGCAGTCCAGGTAGATGGGTTCAACGTAGCTGTTAAAGTCAGTAAAAGTCAGTAAAATTCTGCTAGGTCTGCTAGGGTCTGCTAGGGTCTGCTAAAATCTTTCGAGCTACCGGAGCTACCCACCGTTGTCTCCTACATTGGCCCACAGCAGCGGAAGAAGTACTTGTTTTTGCAGTTGGTCTGCCCATTCAATGCTCGATGAGTGCTTATGAGTGCTTATGAGTGCTTAAGAGTGCAGATTCCCTGGCAATAAATGCCAATTAACTCCAATTAACTCCAATTAACTCCAATTAACGCCAATTCAATGCCGTTTCAATGCCAATTCAATGCTACTAAGGTAAATGCACAGCTGTCTAAGACACAGCTATCTATTTGTAACTAGTTATCACGAAACTACTGCTGCGGACCTAATAGAGGTCACGCCCACGTCAGATAGTTAGCTATAAAGTCACGGAGGGGTTGTAGATACAGAGAGAGTACGACGCCAAGTTTAAATTTGCCTTGCCTTCCTTGGTAGCCCGGGTTGGCCATGCCTTGCTTCATTTTCAACCTCGAGGAAGCCCCTTTGCTCATCTTGACTGTATGCCAGTCCTGTTCTGTGCCCCGGTCCGTCATACCGGGATTTGCTCTTGTTCATCTGCGCGTGCCAGCTACATTCAGCAATCTTCTCTCCTAGCGTGTCCCCTGTTGTCTTTCGTCGAAACCTTCTCTGAATTTCATGGCACTCCACCAGAGGCAGCCCGAGACTGGACTACCCGAGGCTAGTTTGGTCTCATTTGCCTGCTGGGCCTTCTTAGCGGTGTCCGACCTGGTGCTGAAGGCAGTCTGCCGTACTAGAGAGAATACATGAACTCTGTCTCCTTCGGTCGTTCTATGCGAGATCGCCGGTCTAATTTGTCCCAAATTCATGTACTGCCGGCTGTTCCTCCTGCTCCGAGAGCGAGATAGAGAGATCTTTTGCGGTATCCCACTGTATTTCACACTTTACTATTTTCATATGATGCTAATGGCTACAGTTTAGCCTTTGGTCGTGATCCAAAAAAGTACTACTCTTTCTTTTCGTCTTCAAACGGGGTTTCTTTCGAGATTGTCTCTTTATATCTTACTTGCACTTCCCATTCGACGTCCGTTCCTTTTATATCGTCCTGTTCCCACTCTCCATTTGTGCACTTGTACACTTGCTCTCTTACATTTGCTCTCTTACATTTGCTCTCTCACATTTGCTCTTGCCTCAGTCTTGATCTGCTGTGTCCTGCTTGTACTCGCTACAGCCGGTTAGTCTGTTCTGCAGCTTCGTTGACCACAATCCCACTGTTAGCGTATCAGTTGTCGCCCTTCACCTCAGACCGATTCCTTGATATCTGCGAAAACACATCTTTGATGACAAACTGAATAGCTTGCTGTCTCTGTTCTCTTTCTGCGTTGCTGCATTATCGCTAAGGCGCACTACAGAAAACTCCCTATGATGAGGTATCTACACTTTTTCTCCCCTTTTGCTCTCTCGTGCGCTGCAGCTCTTCAGCCTGAAATCGTGCTTACATGACAGTTTTCCTTCTGGGAACTACATGTTCCAACCTGCCGCTCCGCTGCCATTTCAGCAGCATCATAATCACAACCAACCGCATCTGCAGCATCTGCATCAACAACAGCATTACTACCTGCACACTCCGCAACAGCATTTCTTCCTCCCATATGCTTCGCCAGATCAGATACAGCTCTTCATGAAGCAGGGCTTTGTCGATGATTTTAATCGGTACCGATTCCAGCACCCGGATCAAGAGTTGCTGGCCCAAACTCAGAACAATGGTAGCAACAACCCACATCATCATCAAATTCTCGCCCAACACCACCTTAATTCTCCAGTAGCTGCTACCTTTCATAACACATTTCTACATCAACAGGCTCCTTCATCTTCATCCACTCCGTCGTCCTCTTCTCGATCGCTTGTGAAATTGCCTAGAAAAAATACACCCGCTGCTGCGGCTGTGATGATTCCCGAGACGGCTCACGTCACACATATCACACAAGTTACACAAACTACGCATCCCTCTCAGCCTCCGGCTCCGGAAGCTGCTGATCATTCTAATGATGTCTCCAATTTTGGACTTGCTGAAAACTTTACCGATTCTCGAGATATTCTAACTGGAACGTCTAACTCTACCAAGGCTGAGCAAGTCAAAGTTGTGCGGAAAAAGGGAAGACCACGCAAGAATTCGGGTATCGTGGCAATCGTACCTCCTAGTACTAGTACGACTCCTAAGAAGCGGAAGACTCCGTTACGACAAACCATGCCTCAACAACATGAACGTCAAACAGAAGAGCAGCCACGGAATGAGTACAATACAATCAATTCAAACACAGAAATAGATACAGACACTCTTCCTTCGCTTCCTCGCATCTCATCTCTTCATTCACAGACTGAAGGCAAGCCGAGATCTTTTTGGCAACAGCAGCACTGCTCTACGCCGTTGCAGCTCTCTGCCACTGAGAAAGGACAGGCAATCCTTGCAGCGTCTCCTATGAATCATTTGCCGTCTCCCAATCTCACCAGATGTGCCTCTTCACCTGCGAGATTGCCTTTGCCAATCTCTCCTCTGGGAAGCCATAACAGCAACGGTCTCGGAATCGGAATTTTTTTAAACAACCCTCCAGCATCTAGTCCTGGAGCTCATATCAGTGCAAATGTTAACCCTGCGCTGATTTACAATGGCCTACACTCTTGGGCAGAGCATAGAATGGACAATAAAAAAAAATCTGGCAGGAATAGTTCCCCAGTCAGGAAAAGGAAGAAAGAAAAGGGAAATTGCGATGAGCAGGAAGACACAAATGAAGCCGGGCATACACTGCAACTTCCTCTACTCCCGCAATATTCGAGAATATTTAACTCTCCTATCCAATATCCTCCCTACTTTCACAGCAGGACAAGCACATATACTAGCATAGAAGATGATCCCTTCTCTACACCTCGTCGTCCTCCCTACTTGTCGTCACTGTCTACTCCTCTCATGGGTTCTTCTAATCATGGCGTTAGAAAATCTCGCAAGAGATCATCGGGTGAAATATCTGACTTCTATCACAGTAGCGGAAGTCGCTATCTGCTGTCGTCCCCACCAACCTCTGCAGGACCTGGTCAATTCCGGCGGACCATCCGTTTCTCTGTATCGCCAACCGGATACGCAAGTGTAGATGTGGACATTGTCCAACACCAAGAGTCGCCTAGTTGGGGTCAAGATTACGTCAAAAATCGCAGCGATATCGATGGCAAAGACGAGCAGGAACTACAGCTTCACAAAAGAGTTGTGAAGGATATGTTACAAGATTGCGATAATCGTGAAAGCACAAGGAAAAGTGTTGTAATTAGGTACAATTCGAGTGGAGGGAAAGAAAAGCCCAAACTTCTCAAGAGAAGACGTACCTTGAATTTGCATTCTGATTATGACGGAAGTGATGGCTACGTTTCTGAGGCAGAGACAGTCAGAGTGTATGATCAATGAACAGTTTATGAGCGTAACGTGGAAAATGTTCTAATACTCGTCGCAAAAAGTTTAATTATATATTAATATCCTATTTTCTAATTTAATTTTACTATTATATTGTGTATATGCATGGTGTATGAGTTTACTGTTGTTATTTCTGATCATTTTCATGTCCATATTTTACTTATCATGGGTTAAAGAGGTGTGCGGTTATGCGTCTATGTTGCATTGCATTTGAGAATTAGATCTTATATACATTATTTATTACATTTTCAGATGCATGTTTCCAATTTAGTCTCCAGTAGCGTTTGCTCCTGGATCACCACTTATCCACTGGGTTTGCTTTATATTCTTCATAGGCCCGTCTATTAAAAAACGATATCTCTGTCTCGTTTTCTACTCCGCACTCCCGTAACGTCTTGCTTGGATCCGACAATATCCATTCTTCATGATCCAGGTTGATAACCAAATTGGTAGTCTAATATCTCATCAGATATTAATCGTTAATGTAGTATTTAATTCATCTCTCGGACATACCTTGGACCCGTGCGCTTTCGTATAAAGTTTTAAAGTGTCTGGAGATGTTAGTTGGATTGATTCGATCCTATCAGCGCGCTTGTGCATGTTTTTTGTTATACTTACCATATTCCACACTTCGGTAAGGACGGAACGCAGACTGAGATTTAATCTCTGTAATTCATCCATTAGCCCTTGACAGATCAAAGTGGGAAGTCATATCTTTCACCTTTTGTAGCCCGATCAAGTAGTCCCGCGACCGTCATAGTAGTCAAATCGATGTCTTTAAGTACTAAATTCTTTTCTGTCCGATAAGGGAACGACTTGATGACACGGACTGTGATAATAGCGTCCGTTGCTGGTCTGTTAGACTATTACACAAAAGCTCGTAATTTTACCATGTACCTGGCCGGAGAGTGGAGGTCAACGGTTCTTCGTTCTGCATTGCTTATCTTGCCCCGATATTCACAGTTGAATCAGAGCTGTAGAAAGTAGCCGACTTTTAATTCAGGGAGACCAGATCGATGTTGTGTGTATATCTGACGGCTCTAAAAATTCTAAAATTTGAGAATCGATCTTGGGAGAACTCTTTGACGTCGCGTCGTAGTGGACCAAATTTGTCCGTGAATGCTCCACGTCCGAGATTGAGCCAGAATTCAACTGCAGGACCGCATTATTGTGCGAGTCTATTTTGGTACAAAATTATTCACACTTCTTTTCATATTGCTTTTGTATTCCTAGAGAACATAGAGATCAGGCTTTAGAGTCATGGGATCATGATACAATGAACGAGAGGAGCTTATTTCCGATCTATGGTATTATTTAATTTCAATGAAAGCTTTGTCTTCTGCTTAGTTTAGCGAAGCTAATATCTCTCGTCTATAGAAAAGGTGATCTCTGAAAAAGTTAAAGACAGGCAAGATGGTCTCTTATCCCTCCTGCATTTCGTCAAATCTACACCAGTCCCCGAGATTTCTGACAAGGCTTATCACAAGCTATGTGACTCGATATTCCACGCAGTGATTCTCGAAAAGACGGCCTATGCGAAAGCCGTAGGATCGGTCTCGCTCGACAGTAACATAAATGCTGCAAGAAAGTCTGTCAGCCCGATATCTCAGCGACTTACGTTGGCGGCGTCTGTCCTTCGCGCAATCGTTGAGCAAGGCAACAAGGTTTTTAGAATGAAGACGTTTCGAGCCATTATGCAGCATATCATCCAAATCCTGCCCTTCAATTTCCCGAGTTTGACTGGTCTGAAAGATATCGAACACTACGTCAACGGCATAGGAAGTGTTACTAGGGCAAAACGATCACAGAAAACCATTTTCCTTGAGGATATCCAGTTAGATTATACGAAGACTTTACGGATTCTGTGCTCGTATCCGCCACATGTTGAACACCTGCCAATTGATGACTGGCGCGTGCTTGTGGTGTTTTGTGTAGACTCTATAGACAGGCAGCTTGTTCTTGATTCAGAATTCGATAATCTGGACGATAATTCACCGTCTCTAAGGAGATCTGTTCAAGCCGGCATGCCCCTAGTCGAAATTCTCGCATGTCTGCATTGCCTTGTCACATCGCCCAATGCGCAGTTATTCGGTTCGGCTGCCCAGATATACAAGACTATGATGACGTTTCTCGATACGTACGCAAAAGAAACAGCTGGTCTTGAGGCTGTACTAGAAATAGGCCTTACGATGGCTCAGTTTTCTCTTGTGAATGATGTGGCGCTGTACAGGCAGATCGCAGCAGACTTTCCCGGACATATCGCGAGTTTGCTAGCGGAGACTAGATCATCTGCCTTGAAGGAGTCCATTACTGCATTCTTGATGGCGTTGATGCCGGGAATTAATATGTTAGTGCGATTGCCTGACACAGATCCAGGCAAGGAGACCTTTTTAACACACATTAAGAATCTCGTCGAGGTATTGCTACATAACTGTATAGGCGGGCAGCTTACGATGGATGACCTTGTACCGAATCGAGAAATCAAGACTTGGCTGCAGCTTGCTGGATTAGAGGTCGTCAGACAGCGAGCAGTGTTGACATGGTCTATCCTACGTATATTGGCAGAACTTTATGAATTTATTGATCCAATTGATTATACTGCTAGTAATAGTATATTAAATGGCCGCAACAGCGATGATTTGAGATCTAGCAATAAACGCCGAAAGATATCTGTCACAGAGATGCAGGCTTCTGCTGTTGAGAAAGTGATCAAACATATCATCACCAGCAACGAGCAAACGAAGATTGTTTTTCTTAGAGTTTTGGCATTTATCACCGCTCATGAAAAATTTCATATGAATAATCATCAGTTATTAGACCAGATCCTGTATAAATTATACGACTTTTCCGCCATCGATGATCCAAACGTCGCTTCCTGGGCAATTATCTCGCTCGCTAATATTTATCGCAAGGAGTATAGAAGTGATATATGGAAGAACGTTTTGGAGACCTGCACTCGGAAATTATCTTCTGCAGGAACCTCCTCTGCTTGCTGCTTCTTTCTTTCTGGCTTTCTGGATCATCCCTATGTCACAATCTCTCTTGCACCGAACCAGCCATCGGTGATCCCTCAATCTTCTGTTCTTTCTTTTATTTCTACCGTACTCACTTCCCCAGAAGCCAATGGACCTGCGAAGCTTTCAGATTTCTCCTTCTCTTTCTGGATATCGCTAGTAGTTCGCTTCAGAAAGTTGGCTCATAATTTTCAGCACTCTCGGATCGGAAACGCACAAGGACAAGTTTTGGCCAATTGGTTTTTTAGCAAGTTCGCGCTCCCGGAAAAAGTTGCAGAAACTCTCCGTGGTGTGGTAGATTCTCGCTTGGTGCTCCGGTTCCTCGCTATCTGTTCCGGCCGAGCAGATATTGCTTCTAAATTCGTCGCTACCTGTGCCTCCTCGACCTCGATCACTATGAGTTCCCTGGATTCTACCATGAGAGTTAGAAACATAAATGCTGTTACTGATTATGTCGAGAGAAACAAAGATATATTCGAATATCTTCTTTTTCTACGTGATACTACGGGAAACCATGCAGAAGAACCTTATTTGGAGAATATATTGCTGAATGACGAGGAAAACTTGATTGCTTGGATGCTAGATCGTCTGGCTGAAACTTGCAAACACATCGTCGACGCAGAGATAACTACCGAAGAAGGGATCATATTTACTGAGCGTATTTCGCTTTTGACATTATCTTTTGCGGCGTCTCTCGGAGATGAGATTACCATTAGAGACAGAATCTCTCAATTGATCAGTCCCTCTGCATCGATACATTCTTTTTTTGATAATACTGCCAAAAAGTTATGCACCGCGACCTTTGCTGCAACAGCGTTGCAACTGATGGAAGCATGTATTGGCGAACGTGGTCTGCTCGATCTCAAAACGTCGCCTTATCCGCTCGCGTTCGCCGACACCTTCACAAGTCTCTACGAGGAGTTCTCCATGCGAGTACTCTCAGCCGCCTCTCAATCTTCTGTTAAAGGTAATTTGGACAAATACCAGGAAGACGAGATATTTGATGGCAAAGATATTATTGAGATCAAAGAAATGCCGAAGAAAGTGTATGAATGGCTTTCGCATGATGCAGTTCAAACTTTCTCAGCAATCACGAAGATTAAAATGCAATTGATCGATGTTAGCGTATCCAACTCACAGTATAAACTTAGTACTGCTGTCAAGTTCTTCACTAGTATGGCCCCGTTGACTTTGTTTCTAAATCTTCAGGTTGTTCTGGATTTTATCGATAAGTTGATGGAAAGTCAGGATAGGGACAATTTGAACCAGCTGATCAGAGCTATTGCACAGAAGCTAGTACAGAGGTACGATTTTGAGCGGTCCGAGATCCTGCAGCATTTTATTTTGTCGATTCTAGACAAAATTCGCGACTTTTGGATTCCATTCAAAGATGATCATCCATTGCCACTGATAGCTAATGACCTGTACAATTGGATCGCAAAATTACATGTACTCAATTCAACGGCATCGTGCGACATTACGCTAGACTTTGCAGACCTATTGATGCACATCTTACAAAGAGACACAAACTTTGGAAGAGCCGATCATGCTATTCCTTCCGCTAGCACATTACTTTTCGACTTGTTCAGGCATGGAGATTCTCGCGTGAAATACAAAATTGCTATGCTGTCTAGTGAATTGTTTCAACTTTATCCTCTAGCTGACCATCATGCAATTTATCTCGACATTCATAAACAGCTTGAAGTATCAGAGGAGAATTTGGAAGGCATGGCCTTTCGCACATTCACATTTGCGAAACTTTCTATTGCGTCATCTTCTATCTTTAAATCTGCAGTTTACAATCTTGTCGAAGTAGGGCAACTCGATTCCATTCGGAAGTACGCCAAGTGCTGCTTCAGAATGACCGCACTAGCTCAAGGATTACTAGATTCTAAGGCGCTTTTCAAGAGGTGTGGTTGTCAGATTTTATACACCTGGCTTCACTACAGTCTTTCGCTGGCAGATCTTCCAATTGACGTATTTGGGTACCCCTCCCAGAAAGATTTTTACAGTGACTTTTCAGAAGAACTCATAGCGCAAGTCTTTTTGAATAAAAATGGTGGCGAGCTGGAACAGCTGTTTAGAGAGCTCAATTCCAAAGTTGGTGAACGTTCACCCTCGGAAATGGTTCAAGACGCTTTCTATAGAATCATGGCATATAGATTTGTCGTACCACTGCGATCTGAGGAAATCGAAAATTCTGCAACAACTATTCTGGGTACCAGTAATATCCAGGCATTGTGGAAGGACCAGTTTGTGACAATTTTGGCTGTGATCGTCACAAGACTAGATCTACGAGATGTCCCCGAGAAACTTATTAGCCCGAACGGAGAAAATCCCAGCGAAGCAAAGGCATGGAAAGACATGAATTATTACGGAACTATGCGAGCCCAAGAGCATCTAGGTCCCCCGATGCAGCCTTACTGCTCTGTTTCGGAGGTCTTTGCAGCAACTGATAGAATTCGCTCTATAATTGGAATTGGGAATGAGCTGTTTGTAAATTCAGCCCTTTTTGTTTACGCTGCTCGAATAGTAACAGATCAAATGTCTGCTTGCTCAAATGACTCTCAAAGATGCATTGTCGTTAAACAAGTGAAGTTCCTTGTTTGCATTGCGCAGGCTAGAGCATGTAAACCGTACCCCGCAAGGGTTATTCTTCATTCTCTGCTACCGCTGTTACAAGCTAAAGAATGTGCACCTGATATTTGTGGACTTGTCAGATATTTTGCACAGCACCGAGTCTTTGAGCACGATACGAAATTCTTCGTGCGATGCTTTCTGCAAATTACCTATTTTCTGTACGTTTTGCAGCGAAATAATCCTGATTTCTTCCCTGATTGGTTATTAAGATTTAAAGCGTGGATGAACGAAGTTTTAGATTATCTAGCGTCTTCATCTTCGGAGCTTGTAGTCAGAGTTGCTCCGATCTTAAAAGCGGCTGCGTCGTTTGGCACTAAGACGCATACCTGGAGAAAATGGTGTGTAAACCCTTTGCTGGAGCTGTTTTCAAACGAATTCAGTTATTTTGACAAGCTCTCCCGCAGTTACGCATTTAAGTTTCTCGGCATGGATTTGGACGCTTCTGTAGATATGCGCGAGAGTTTGTTCAGCTCCGACTCAGAATCAATTCAGATTGCGCCGACACTTTTGCGACTTTATCGACATCATCCGAACCTCTCGCCTGGATTTACTCAGTGGGCCACGCTTCTATGTGGAAGAGCTTACGCTGCTGCAGGACTTGTACCATCCTATTGGTACGATGACGTCGACGTTACGCCTTCGGTCGCAGATGTGTTCTCTTCCGATTTCAGCAGTCTTCGATCATGTCCGGCAATCGTATATCATATCAGTTTGCTACTTGACTCAGAACGAAGCGAGGTGGTCTCCCTAGCAGAATCTACATTACGCTCGTCTATTCCGTTTTTGTTCAATCAGGGTTATACGGGGGAGTCTTTTGACTCTTCGTTAGCAGACATTATTCGTGCTTCTCGATTTGTTTGGTTTGATCTCATGAGATGCAGACCTCTGAATATGGAATATTTGACCGAAGAAATCGACGCAGACTTCCAAATGTGGATTAAAAAGGTCTGCGTGGCATTGTGCTATGAATTGAGTGACACGGCTATGTTTTTCAAATTCTTGACTCCGTTGTTCAATGTTGAAGGCTTTGGCGTCTCTATTTTTAAATATTTGGTCTGTGAGTATATTTTCATGAAGAATAAAGGCAAATTAGACAAGAGGCGAAAGCTTGAGCCTGCTGTTGATGAACCGCCGCAGTGGGGTGAGAATCTGCTCAGCGTGATCTTCAATTCTTGTTTGAGCAAACCATCACAGCCAACAATTCGCCACATGTCGCTCTTGCTCGAGACATTCCTCTTCCTACAGTGTCCCGGAATCACGCCAAAAGATAATTGGATACGTAAATTCAAGTGTATTCCCGATCTTGATTTCGTTGCCATGTTCAAAGCAGCGGTCATCTGCAAGATGTCGAGTACTGCTCTGCTCCTCTCGGAATACTTGTGGAAATTAAATGGCAAGGATGTTCTAGAGCCTCTTTCTGAGGAGTTGCTGGGAATATACAAGGAAATAGACGATCCTGATGCTCTTTACAATGCGAAGAGCTTGCCTTCTATAGAGGCGTTAGCTGAGTTTGCTGAGCTAGAGAATGATGGCTGGAAGGCGCTGTCGTACCGGGCTGCTCTTCTAGATAACGACATCTACTCTCATGTGCATGGACATGTCAGGCCCTCGCGGAATCTTGTTGGCATTTATAACTCCTTTTTAATGTTGGGACTCAATGGCTTCAGCAGGGCCTTATATGAAAGTGACTTTTTGAATAGTACTGCTGAGCGAAACGTGATGCCTATCGAACCTTTATATGAGTCTTCGTGGAAACTTGGCAGATGGGACGTTCCTCCGCCTGTGTATGCGGACGGTTCTTCCTCATCTAGACAGCCTGTAACGTATGAGATCCTGCAAGCACTTTGCAAGGATAAGCGGTTAGAAGGGTTGCGCATCCTCAACAAGTTATCATCAGAAGTCTTTCCAGATTTAATGGACGGAAAGCTTCAAAATCTAAATTCTGTAAGGGAAGGATTGTTGGTATTGGCATCTATCACCGAAATTTATGAATCGTTAAAGATTGTAGATTCTGTATCACTGGATAATTATTTATCTACTTGTGAAAAAAGAATGCGCTGGACAGAGCATCAAAGGTATATATTTTATTAAAGTATTCTGTGAACTTTTGTACTTTCTTAACACAACAGCTTCGCACACTTTGAGGACTTGCTTAGGATCAGGGGAGTAATGTTGGGAGTGTTGGGTGATCAAGATTCGCATGGAGAAGAAAATTTCAAAGCCAAACTTATACTATCTCAAGCCAAGTCCCTCAAGACGCTTAGCGTTTCTGCTCGGAAACATGGGGAGATGCAGAAATCTTTGTCTGCTTGCGTTATGCTCAAAGCTTTGCAGCAGAAAATCCCTGATCACTTAAAGAAACAGTTCGAACAAGCGTTGAATGTCGAGACAGCGGAGGTTTTGTGGGCAAACGGTGAAACTCAAGCAGCTATCAAGACATTAGCAGCTATGACTCCACAGAGCGCAATTTCCTCTAAATCTGGATTCAGTGTTCCCTTTAGTTCTCTATCGGCTACACTGGTATGTAGAATGTTGATATGGAAGGTAATACTGTATCTAATCTTCATTTTTCAGGGAAAATGGACTGCTGAAGCACGCCAGGAGAGACCTGACATTATTATGAGCAAATATTTGAAATCGGCAATCGATCACATGATACTTGAAGATACATCGAGCAATGACAGGTCGTTAATATATCACGAGTTTGCGGTGTTTTGCGACCGTCAATTGAAAAGCGCTTCTAATGATGAGGACTTTCATCGTGTCAAGAAACTTCGAGAACAAAAGATCGGAGAGATAGATGAACTTGAACAGCTTTACAAGGCGGCAGTCTCAAGTCACGAACGGAAACAGGTTGCGATGCATCTTTCGAAGGTCAAAAAAATGTATGTATCCGATGATGAAGAGTACCTCCGACTTGTGACTAGCAGAGAACAATTTTTGCAAAAAAGCATTAGTTATTATCTACTCAGTCTCGCTGAGTCTGATGAATATAATGAAGATATATTTAGATTCTGCTCGCTGTGGTTGGCAAATTCATTTTCTGATCTAGCCAACGGTGCGACTGAAATCTCGATATCTCAAACACCTTCATATAAGCTGGTTACTTGCATCAACCAGTTTTGCTCCAGATTGCTGGATATCGACACCATTTTTCAACGTAATCTTCGAGCAATTATTGTGAAAGTATGCTATGATCATCCTTACCATAGTCTCTACCAGCTTGCAGGCATTCGTGGGAGTTCAAAGCAAGACAGTGGTGATATGACTGCTCGCCTTCGAGCCAGTGCGGGAAACGATATCTGGCGTAAACTCAAGGGAACTGAAGATTATTCACAGACATATATCATGCCGATCGAGAGCGCATGCGACAAATTTATTAAGCTGGCACAGCATAAATTTTCTTCAGATCGACATAACTTGTGTACTTCAAATTTATCGCTTGAGGATACGCCTGACGGCCATTGGTGGAAGAATTCTCCATTTACTTTGCCACCTCCTACTATGCATATTCCTTTACGCAGCAGTGGTGGCTACAAAGATGTTTCCAAGATTATATCTTTCTCGCAACGAGTTTCACTAGCGGCAGGGTTAAGCCAACCAAAAGTCTGCAGTTGCTTGGCAGAAGATGGCAAAGAATACAAAATGCTGGTGAGTTTCGTCTTATGATGTTCCTGGCGTCGTAATTCATATCATGAGTTATTAATAATCCTATTTTCACAGATCAAAGGAGGAAACGATGATCTGCGACAAGATGCCATTATGGAGCAAGTTTTTGAACAGGTCAACCACTTCTTTGAAAAGAATCGTACCACCAAACTTAGAAATTTGCATATTAGAACATACAAAGTCGTTCCTTTGGGTCAGACTACTGGAATCATAGAATTTGTTCAGCATACTATTGCACTTATGGACGTTTTGCTGAAACTGCACACAGAATACCATCCGAAAGATTATACGTTGGCTACATGCAGATCCAAAATGAAAGAGAAGCAATCAAAAAGCACAAGAGAGAGGCTTGGAGTATTTGAGGACATAACGGCGAATGTGCACCCAATCTTGAGCTTTTTCTTCATTGAACAATTTCGAACGCCGCGAATCTGGCTTGCCAATAGGACTGCCTATACACGAGGTACAGCTGCTATCTCCATCCTCGGTAATGTACTCGGACTTGGAGATAGACACTGTAACAATATACTTTTAGATACCGCGACTGGTGAGCCTATACATATTGATCTGGGTGTGGCATTCGAGCAAGGCAAGGTTCTTCCGATTCCAGAGCTTGTTCCGTTTAGACTAACGAGAGATGTGATTGATGGAATGGGCCATAGTGGAACTGAGGGCGTCTTTCGCAGATGTTGCGAATTGACTTTGTCGGTTCTGCGTAGCGAAGCAGATAACATCATGACGATCCTCGATGTTTTAAAATACGATCCTCTATACTCATGGACGATATCTCCATTACGAAAAAAAAGGCTTCAGGAAGACGATTCAGATGCAGTCGATATCCTGGAAAGGAATGACCTAACGGCTCCTCGAGGAAGAAGACAAGCAAAGCGTGTACTACAAGCAGACAGTTTCAAGGATGGTCTGGATATTCTGGGTGCGAAGACGGCAGAGGAGCTCGTTAATACTGAGCGAAGGCTTTTGGAGAAGTCCCTTTCACTTTCGGGCGAATCCGGTGCTGAAAGAGCACTCGTAATGGTCAGGAAGAAGTTACTTACAAGCCTGAGCGTCCAGGCGGTTGTCAGCGAGCTCGTAAACGACGCCATAGCTCCGGAGCATTTGGCACTCTTGTATTGTGGTAAGTGCTCGTTATGCCGATGATTAGATTGTGATTGTGCTTACTAATAAATAAATTAGGATGGTCGCCTTTTTACTGATATGCAATTTATAGATCGTTTGCGATAAGAAGAGATTTGTTTCGAATTTACTGTTAACTTTGTAATATAGAAATACATGTAAATAGATTATGTACGATATCTAGGATATGACAGAGTTGCTGCATTTTCGTTTTATAAATCTCATTGTGTAAATAATGTACACACTTCATACTGAATAAATAAATCCTAGTACCCGATCAATTGATTCCTTCTATGTTCCTTTAATTATCTAACAGCTGATCTATTTTACACTTCCCAATTATACAAGTACTTAATGATATTGCGAATGGAATTTAGTATTTTGAATTTGCCAGGATTACTGCACACGAGTACCACTATGCATGTCGACTAGCCACGGCAGTCTCCTGAATTGCATCCTTTCTAAAATGGTCAGCATCACCTTCTTAAAATATGGCAAGTTGGTTACCGAAGAGTTCTAAAGATCTAAATTAGCTGATGAAGGAACATTGGTCCTTGTTGGCTGAGCAACAGACATCGAACGGATCGCAACTCGGTGGACCGATCTTTCGATCGACCTGTTGGTCTTTTCTATCTCGTGCAACTGCTGCTGGACCAAGTTCTCTTGCATTTGCTTTTCATATAATTGCGTGTCCTGCCCAATCTTCTTAACTCCTTTGTCAACATTTACACTGTCGTTGGTCACTTTGTCCTCCTTCTTCACTTTTGAGGACATTGAGCTCCTCCTCATCCTAACAGGTGTTGTTGAACTTCCCCAGAACTCCGCTCCCTTGTTCACGATTTGATGCATAAGCTCCTTGAAAGAAGGTAGCTTTTTATCAGCTTTACCAGACTTGCTAATCTGTGCACTCACGAAGTGGAGATCATTGCTAGGTACAGAAACCTTTGTTGGATACTCTTTATAGAGCTCAATCTCTGAGTTCAGCATCTCTGTAAATACTGGAGTACGTGGTGTATAAGTCAGTTTCTTCAACTCTTCGTCCAGGCTATCTAAAGGATCAGAACATGCCACTAGCTGCGCAGAGTCATTAGATAGCAGGTCCTGTATCGTCAAAGATTCTCCATGCTGAATTGCATTCGGCTGTGAGGGAGTGATACAATCCATATCCACTTCCTTACGTAGGACGGTATCAATATCCACAGCAGAAAAGAATGCACAAGATTGTGGAATGTCATGGATTCCTAGCTGCTCACAGAACATTGCTCTAGTCCATATATTCGCAACCTGCAGGGCCATAGCTACTTTATATTGATCTTTCTCCTTAACAAGATAGCGAATTTCATCGTGGACAGATATGCAAAGCCGCGCATCAAGACCGTACTTCCTAATCAGGCTGTCCATAGCAACTATCAAAAGATGCAAGTAATCTACACCACTCGACTGAATAGCCCAATTAATTCGCGAAGTCATAAAAGCCGCATCCCTAGTCAAGTTATCACGTTGAAGTGCCTCGGTGATGGCAGCACCAAGTACAGGAGTTCGGGGTAAATACTGCCGTGAAATTTCCTCAAGTCTGTTGAACATCAAGCTCTCTGTTCCTCCATGCCAAAATTGGCTCGTAGAATACTTCTTCGAATTCTTGGCCTTGGATCCCTTCGTGGAGTTGTAAAGATCCATACCAACGTTTTGAGCATCTTTATCTGCAATAGTCGGATTAAATTGCCTAAGAAGCTGAATCGCAAACTTCATGCCAGCTCCATATATCCTTCCGTAATTAAAAACTTTAGCTTGATTTCTATTGATCTTCAATATTTCTGCCGTGACCGAGTGCAGATCCGTTCCGGCTGATTTTGTACCTTCCAAAGTCATCCATCCGATGGCTGTACCTCCATGGAGTCCGAACTGTGAGTCGCCCACCAAACTCGCTATCCAAAGCTCCTCCGAGTCAACATCCGCACCCACAAACTTATAACCTTTGGGAGCACGGATCATGGCTTTCAATTCTGACCCAACACGATCCTTTTTTGCATTGCTAGCGGTCAACCAAGTATTTTCCACGGCACGTCTGGTGACGGTACCCATTGGAATAATAGCTGGCAAAATCATTCCAACCTTTTCAGTAACTTCATGTTGCTGCTCAAGTTTCGGGATACCCATCTCAACGTCGTCGTTCCAGATAGGTAGTTGAGAGAAAATTCTCTCTCTAGCAGCAATCCAGTATGAGCATGCAACATTCATCCTCAATGCTTCTTTTGCATAGGGATATTCAGAGGTGAGTATTCCCGATTCAAAAAATTGCATATATCCTTTGGCTAGTGGTGAACCGCAGCGGGCCTTCGCGCCGTCCTTATGCGGAAGCTTGAAATACTTATGATCGATGTCTAACTTTATAAATTCCTTTTTGTCATCATGAACGTCGCACAAAGCAAAGTTTCTGTCTAGAAATTCCTGCCCAAGGCTATTTGGCACACGTATGGTCCAGCCAAAGTGTGTAGTCCAAAAAAGAGGATGCCCATCCCATGACATCCGTAACAACAATGGCGCTAATCGCATTCGCACCGATAGATCTATTGCGGAGTTCTTTGTAGGGAACAGCTCACGATACCACTCAGGATACCCAGGTAGCTTTTGAATTCGAGATTTTTTATTACCACCTTTGATAGTCCAATCTAGTTGACTTAGCCATGGATCTTGCTTCCATGGTTGTTGTGGATCGTCCTTCAACTTGACTGCTTCCTCTACGAGATTATGTAGCCGTGATTCGGTCTCTTGAGTCATTTCTTGAAAGACCGATTCGGCATTCTTGATATACTCTGACCATGAAGTGTCGACAGGAAGGAAAATAGTAGAGAGATGTCGCAGAGCTGCAAAACTAACTGGATGTGGGCATCGTTCCAAGAACAAAGGTAAGAGTTTTTTGTAGACGGCATGCGTAGTGGACACATCGATACCGCAATATTCGATTAGCTCGCTCAGATTTTCCTTAACACCCTCGCGATCAAGCTTTCCAAAGCTATCACGAATATCTTTGTCTATTTCTATATCGCAATGCAACTTGGCGACATCTCTCAGAGAATTCATTGCACTCTTTTTGATCCAAGGAGCCTCGTGTTCTCTCTCGCTGTCGTCGCCTTCTTGTGACACATCACCGACAGCTTCTCTGAGTTCGTCAGATTGAATCATATCTAGTATCATTTCCCTTTCTTTTTTATCTCGATGATAGGCTTTCCACATTGGTCGCTGCTGTGAGCTCATGCCATTCACAGCCACGTGTAACGACATGGTATCGATGAACATTGCCTTTGACATCTTGATATGATATTCATCCTTAATTCGGATTCTATCATAGCCGACATTGTGCCCTATCACAACCTTTTCCTTTCTTAATGTTCCCATGGGGATTAGTTGACGAATGTTTTCAGACTCACCCATCAACCAGGGAGAAATCCAACAATACCACGAACACTTAGAAGCAGCTACAGCCATTACAGCAAATGGACTCTTTTTGTACATCGTTTCAACATCAAAAACCAGGCAATCATCTTCCGGTATTGGAACAGGAATAGGATCTTTTCCGAGTGTATATTTTATCCATCCTGACTGTGCTATCCAATCCTTTCGATTCGGCATCGGTGGCAGCTCCAACTCCGCAAATTCTTTTGCTTTATCAAAGTAGGGTCCTGAAGACACCTTTCCCAGCTTGGTAAAGTGTTCATCTAAAGTGTCGCCTTCCATGGGAGGAAGTTCACATTTTATTGGCGGTGATCTGTCTGTTGATTTTCCTAACAACCCATGCATTTCTAGATGTTGTTTGGAAAGATTCAATAAGTGTTGCGCATGATATGGTGAGGTCGCAACAGGCGAGCATACCGTGGTAGATGAATATTCAGTATATTTTGGAAACAATTGCTTATGAAGTGTTCGTGAAAGCTGCTGAACGCCCACTTCGTTGAATCTTTGTTCGTTATCTAGCCCAATCAGTCTAACTTCTAATAACCCAGGCAACGAAGTAGCTTGAATTTCGGTAAAAGAAAAAAAGAAAGCTTACCTTGCAGATCATCAGATATGCTAGCATATTTGCGTCTTAAGCATAGAGAGATAGGGGGAACAAAAGCACGCGTTACCGTCCCAGGACGTGAATACCGAAGTAATCCCATCGAGAATGATCCAGAGATCGAGCTTATGTCCAGCAAAGTTTCAGATCCGATGACAACCGAAAACTGTGCCTGTATCTCATACGGACCTAACAATTCCTCTCAATGTGTGTAGTGATATTATTTTATGCGAGCAATCGAGTAAGATGATACAAAGCAAGACCATCGCGCATCGAGATGTCTATTACCAAGTGCTGAGCAAATGCACTATCCCAGTTGAGAAAATTGATTTTACCCTGTGCAGGGTCTTGATTTTGGCTCACAATCGATTTACCGAAGAACAATGCACTTCCTAAAATTGATATCGAACATTGAATGCTCCCAATTTCGTGTATTTTAGCGACAAGCAATTCCATAAGAGCTGCTGAGTATAGCGGCTGGATGAGATATTATGACTGATCCCACTGATGAATTGCAGAAAACCGATGCATCTTCTCAAGGATATCGGGAACAGCAACAGCAGCCAACTCCTCAAGAGCTCTTAACTGCATTTAAACGGCGAGGTCTCTTCGACTCTATCCGCAAGCAGCTGTATCAGGAATTTCAATCTAGCGTACGTGATATATTTTAGTTGAATTAATATTGCAAAATAATTTACATGGTCAAACGAAATGAGTGATGCTAACTGGGGTTCGCTTAATAGGAAATTCACGCCAGTCTTCTAGATGAGATAAAGAGACTAGCAGAGGCACAGCAGCCTGTTACGACAAGCAATCGTGGAAAGACGGCGGCTTTAGTTGAAGGATCTGTCACTCGGTCAAATGCTTATAAAGACGTTAATGACTATGTTGCTGATAAAGTGGTCAATAATACGGAGCTCAACGAGAGAATACAACAGCTTCTACGCGAGATTTTCCAGGAATCAATAAAGAAAGCTGAACAAACTGAGAACAGTAATACCGAAAATAAAGTCGATACTAAACGAAATGGCGAAGAAATTTGACAAATAATATCAAGACATGTGATTTTTACATTGTTTATTGACATGTAGTCGAAGGGTTGGAGATTGAATTTGCGAAAGTTGATAACCAACAAATATGTGGATATCATCTTGTATACAGTAACTGTCACCATTGTAGGTATAAAAATATTCCATGAATGAATGAATGAAGTAGAGCTCTAAATTCATATTCTGATGAATCCTAAGACTCTCGATAATGAAAATACACATGCTTACACATATATTATTTATGAAACAGAAATACAAACAAAAGTTCCAAGTTACATGACTTACTCAGCATTGAGTATAGCTTCTCTCTTGTCACTGATACGCTGTTGTCTTCTTTCTCTGGCAGCACGGTTACGAACACGACGGGCCTCAGCCTCCTCCTTGAGAGCACGCTCACGAGCCTTCTCGGCCTTAGCTTTGATGACATGCTCGATGACCTGTCGCTTATGTTTAAAGGTGTTACCCTTAGCAAGCTGATACAGTTCGTGATAGAGGTGCTTGTCGATCTTTCCAGCAGTACGATATTTGGAGAGGAGACGTCTGAGAACACGCTGGCGGCGCATCCAAACAACCTGCGAGGGCATACGTGCATCAGCAGTTCCCTTTCGCTTACCATAACCAGTGTGTCTTCCGGCACGCTTGGCCTCTTGTAGTGTGCGAGTACGCGAACGAGAGTGGATAGTAACGGGCTTCTTAATGATAACACCGTCCTTGATGCGCTTGCGGATGGTCTTGCCTGAATGAAATGTCAATAATTATACTTCTCCAATTGAAAGTCTGATTCACTTACGAGAGTTGGCGTTGCCAATCAAGGTGGTTTCATTGGGGTCCAACCAAATTTTTCTCTTTCCAACACCCAATACGCTGGCGGCGAGACGCTTTTGTGTAGTTAAGTTCGACCTATAACCAGTCCATTAGTGACGCGCTCTTCCAATAAATCTCCAATAAAAGCCTTCATGCGTCTTCGAGACTGTCAACTGAGAGAAAAAAATATCTTGCGAAAAACCAATCACAAACTATTGACAGAAAGAGATGACCACACGGAATAAGGCTGCAATAAAATAAAATCGAACATACATGTCTCTTAACGTCCGGTATTAAAATCTAAGAAATAAAAACAAAAATAAGACAAAGATGAGATACAGGCAGCCAACGAAAGTTGTAATGCTATCGACCTGTACTTGCTGGATGGGGAAGCGAAGCAAAAGTCGGCAGTGTGATGACAAAAGTTGTCGTTGAACGCTAAAAAAAAATAGGGCTTTTAGTGAAACAGAATCACTTTAATAAGGGCTATGTGACTGCTATTTACGGTCGGCGTGAAGAAGCTTCTCATTATGGGTTAGGTGTATATCGGCTGAGATATTTCAATGAAAGCAGTATGTGCAAGTTAGTCAGCGTATGTATTTCGTATTACTAAGCTATACTATGTCGCACTAATGAAGCAGTTCATGGTCGTCTTTCCATTTCACTAAGCAATAACCATCAACGAGGTTACTCATCTTTTGCTCGACCTCTTCAGCAAATAGTACTCGTTCCAATTCATGTCGATGTTGGAAGTATTCTGCGCCATCTTCATCTATACACAACCGTTCTAGTAAGCTCACGTACTTTCTTACTGCCGCTGAAATGGATGTGGTTGCCGCGTAAATAGGCGGGGAAGCCATGAACCTGCCGACTAGTGACTTGATCTGCTCGAATGAACACAGGATTGCATCTGCTTTGGTGGTTAGAGTGGCATTCACCAAATGAGTAGGAAACTGCATACGTCTTTTGAGCTCCTTGACCGCACAGAGATCAAAGATCAAATCCGTGTACATCTCTGCAATATCTTCTGAGCCTCTCCGGCAGACCACGTATATACACTGCACTAGTTCAGCAAGAAGTTTCTCTGCTTGTCTCTTACCCTCAAATCTGCCATTGTTGTTCTCATCGATCAATTTCAATACTAAACAGGGTATTATTTTTTTGAAGTACACAACAGGCAGCACCTCTTCTTCCAGTCGAAGATACTTGACGATCAAGCCAATATATTTCTCGTAGATATTAGAACTATATTTCTCTGCGGTACAGATATAATAGGTAGCTTTACGCAGTTCCTTATGCCTTGACCCAATTGTTTCCATATATCGTGCGTAAAATTCTCCGGGGGTATAATTTCCTACATTTTCGATAGCTTCGCGCTCGCGAGTCTTATCTATTCCACGAATCCATGGGTATCGCGAAGAATCATTTTCAATGAACCCTGGACCTCTTGTTTTGGTTGTTTCCAGTTCTCTGACACGCTTTTCGAGCTCGTAAACGCGCTCTGCCCGCTCTTCGTAGCGGCTTTTCCAAAACTGGCCTGGATCAGAAAGACGCGATAGAACGCGGCGACTATATTCTAATAGAAGAATTGTTATATTTTGTATTCAAAAGTAGTACTCTATTTCAAAATTAACATGACGCGAAGAATACCATCATAAGTACACTCGTGCGGCTTCGATCGGACAATAGCAAGAGCCTTGAAAGCATCATCAGCCAAAAATATACAGAATCAGAAAAAAGGATTGCTTCAATTTACAAGTGCGAGTCTAAATCCATTGTTCGCGTCATTAATCGCTGACATCAGAAATGGCGAGTCAGGTAGACAGAACAGGCAGATGCGGGCTAGAGGATGAGATGTATATTGTAGGCTAAAATACGTGATCGTAGGTTGCTTAAAAGTGGAGTTCAGACGTATACCCGACAAACTTCCTAAACAACGACGAAAACGACGACTGCGGTGGTTCGCATGTTATAACGTTTTTCCGGCGTCCGCATCTCTCTACGTTACGTTTTTCTTTCCTGCCTCTCTACTCCTAAACATCTCTGTTTTAATTCAATTTTACTGCAAAATGGTAACTATGTTTCTTTAAAAAAACTTTTCTGCTCCGATTGGTCTCTGATGGTCTAAGGCTCGCAAATTCTTCGTCGGCGGAAACTTTAAGATGAACGGATCAAAGACATTGACCAAAGAGATCGTTGATTCGCTCAACTCGGCTGAGCTCCCTTCCAATGTCGGTAAGTTCACTTTTATAACAGCTGTTACGCAATAAATTAGAATTAAAAAGATGGAAAGCTCTAATGTTTAAGAGGTTGTTATTTCTCCTCCGGCGGTGTACCTCCACTGGGCTAAGATTCATCTCACGGCTTCTAACGTTGCATTGGCTGCTCAGAACGCATTTGACAAAGCCAGTGGTGCTTTCACCGGTGAAAATGCGTACGTATCTGCGTTACAGTGCATTATGTGACTTAACTAATTACGAGACAGTATTGACCAAATCAAGGATGTTGGAGCTGAATGGGTTATCCTCGGCCACAGCGAGCGTAGAACAATCCTCAAGGAGACAGATGAGGTATGTTTGTATTGTTGAACTTTTGTTTCATATGCGCTTTTTTGGTGTTTAAGAATCGACAGCTTTTTTGGTTGTGTACAATTGTGTGAATTGGTTGCACAGCATGAATTATTGACCTAATTCTTGATAGTTCATCGCGTCCAAAACCGATTTGGCTCTTAAAAGTGGCCTTAGCGTGATCCTCTGTATTGGAGAGACTTTGGACGAACGCAATGCCGGAACAACTCTGGAAGTTTGCTATAAGCAGTTGGACGCTGTTCTCGCCAAGATCAAAGATTGGTCCAAGATCGTTGTAGCTTATGAACCCGTCTGGGCGATCGGGACTGGTCTTGCCGCCACTCCTGACGATGCTCAGATTGTCCATGCCGAAATAAGAAAATACCTTAGTGAAAGCATTGGCAAGCAGGCCGAAGATCTGCGTATTATCTACGGTGGTAGTGTTAATGGGAAAAATGCTCATACTTTCAACAATTGTGGTGATATCGACGGATACCTCGTGGGAGGAGCCAGTCTCAAGCCGGAGTTCATCGATATCGTCAAGAGCAGGGTTTAGAAGTTTGATTCTAAGTCTTTGAATTGAAATATTTACAATCTAAATTTAAATTTATCCATTTTTGGTGAGGTCATCATGCGCAGTATAAAGTAGGCTTGCGTCAACTTTTAGCAGGGTAGAACCCGCAGAAAACATCGTCGCTATATGTGCTAGAAAGAATATGCTGTCCAAAGTCTATGTACAATTTTGTGTTTATGATTATTTGCCCAATCCAAACCGCTTGATTGTTTCAATGACATCACCAAATGAACCTTCTTCTCCCTGTAGAACAATAGTTGGTTTCCCAGTGCCATTGCCTTTGTTGTTCGGTCCATCAATTAAAATTCTTTTGGCAACCCTCCTGATATCGTCGACAGTCAAATTTTCTATGATGGCGCACATTTCCTGTGCCGGAATTTTTGTTCCATGTACTTGAACTTGTCTACCGAGATCTTCAAGCTCAATCATTTTACTCTCCAGATTCATCAACAATGAGCTCCGCAGCTGATTCTTGGCTCGTTGAACTTCCTGCTTCGAGAGCGCATCCCGTCTATAGCTTGGCAGTAAACATCTAGCAAACTCAAAGCACATCACCGAAGCAAGCATAGGGGCCGCTTGAGGAATACAAGAACCCGATATTCCAAACAGCCCTGAATCAGTGTACGAATGATTGAAGGCCAAGCAGCTTTCAATAGACCCATTCTGATTTAGCACATTTGTATACAAACGCGAGTACATACCCTTTCCAGGACCACCCGCTGAAAAAGATCCTCCACCACCTAACAATGTTTGTAACGTTGCTAAAGCGTACAAATCTGGATCAGATATTGAGAGACCTTCAAACGCAATATGCATATAAGACAGCTCCGGAAGGTTCCCTATGGGCTTATGAGGTGGCAGTGCCATTATTCCACCAGTGTAATGAGCCGAAGGGTTTTCTATGGGAAATGTACCCCGAGACATATCACCAAGTAGCTTTTCTGCAATACTAACCGCCCGATTATGATCAACCCCAACGAAGGCAGCAACAATCCGTTCAGGAGTTACGAACAGCTTTCTATACTCCAGTACATATTCTCTTGTGATTTTGCCTAATTGTTCCTCAGGGCAAAGCAATGGGTTCCCTAGGGTGTTTCCTTGAAAAGCCGCCATATGCATGATCTCTGGCTGGATCAACTCCGGTTTCTGCCATATCTCACCGACTTCGTATTCAGCAGTCAGAAGCTGCTCCTGCACTTCATCTGAAGTGATCTTTGGTGACTTTACAGTATCAGCAAGTGTTTCAAACATCGGCTCTACATCGTGATTGAATACAGCAGCCTGGTACATCAGTGCTTCTCGAGAAGATGCACACATGTAGTTTCCGCCTAATTTGTCGAGCGATGCGACGACCTCATCTGCAGTTCGAGACGATGTCGATTTGAATGCCATACGATCCATAATATGAGACAGCCCACTCAACTGCGGGTAGGCCTCGTATCGTGATCCAGCATCAACGTAAAGGCCTACCGCAGAGAAATGACCAGCAGCGCCATCAGTAGCAACTCGGAGACCATTGGGGAGTGTCGTCAATCGAAAGAGAGAATCCGAATTTGAAGTGGTCGAGAGCTTCTTGATAGAACGAGGTACCAACTGGGATATGCGAGATGTCACGCGAGGCGAAAGGCAGCCTGTTCGCAAATTGCAAAGCATTATGAGGTTGGATGTCAATGATTGTAAAATTTTGGGTGGGGAGTTCAAGAAATAACGACAAATATTTACGTGGGCAGTATCACCACATCATTTTTCCTAAGTAATTTTGACAGATCTAGAATTCTCTCCTCAAAGAGCTTACAACTATGGAGGAGCTGATATCTATTGATAAGATTTTCAAGACTAATCACTGTATGCTTGAAGTTTCATGAAAGATCTAATCCCGGTCGTTCCTAAGAAGTTTGATATATAATGGTCTAACTGGGCTTTACAATGACCAAAATGATTCATCTTCTTTGTTCAGTGGGCGCCTCACCGCAACAAGGCTTACAAGGCGTCTATCTTCATGACATCTTGCGAAGTTATGAATATTTGACTTCTTGACTGAGCAAAGTTTGAAGAACGCACTGATATGCTATGTCTGATATCCATCTAATGCCAACTTTCACCCCTTATTGCCGCTACAGGGCTGTTCCAGCGATAGAACTTTGCTCGATCATCAAGGAATCAAGCAAGCCAAAGTACCTTTCAAATAGCCTATTATATTCGTTACCCTGGTAGGTCAATAAAGCTGAAAAACGTTCCGCCTCGTGCGATCCCATCCCACCTGCTTGCTCTGCTCATCGGGTCAGCTGATGTTGTAACTGTGAGGAGTGGCGGATTACGTTACCCTACGTGGGGAACATTCGTAAATCTCATATGGTTCTCGTGGTTTCAAACTCGTTTTCTCGTCAACATCTTGGTATCTCAGTATATCTGTCGCTTTTTTTGCCGTGTGGTATACAGTTGCCTGCGTTCTTGTTAGAAAATCAAGAGTGCAGGAGTTACACGGATCCTAAAACTTAGGAAATCTGAAATATCGAATCCAAAAGTCCGTCAATCAGATGCCGCTTCCGAATTCTCTTACAATTTCTAGCTCAACGGCAAGTCCGTTAATGCAAGGCAATTCTACGTCTTCTTCTGTTTCACTGAGTTCGGAACCTTCTCGGTCGAATAGTGAGATTGAACAATCCATGACTGTGCTGTCTTCAGCTTCTTCTGAGAGCATTGGTGGTCGTTTGAACAGTTCGTCACTAAGAGCCGATTCTCAACTGCTGAGTTCGCAAGTTTCAGAGCGAACTGTATACGATTCACATGATAATGAGAATTTGGAGCAACTAGAGAATGGTTATGGCCACGATGATGTTATTGAAATAGCATCGAGAACGGAGTCACAGGATGAAAGTGGGGAAGAACGACGGAGACGCAAACAGCCCAGACGGCTAAGTCCACTTAACTCATCGGTGCATCTTCACAACGCTGTCAGTTCGCCTATGACTACTGCATTTCCCATCAATTGCGATACTCTTTCTGATATGCCAGATAACATGAATCTAGGAGTTATCAATGTTAGTGATGGTGAAGACGAGGATGGCTACTTGGAAGTCGAGATTGTGTCTGAGCGCACTCGTGACTATAGTGTGGCCAGCAGTAGTAGTCACACAAATAGAAGCGTCCATGGAGCATTAAATAGTAGCGCAAATACTACCGATGCAAACGGAGCAAGGAATAATTCAAGAACAGGTGGTACAACCGGAAGAAATGGAGTCAGCGAAGAAGACAAGCATACGGGAATAGAAATAATGGATAATTATCATCGAAAGAGACGGCGTACGCGCATGAATTCCCAAATGCAGGCTGAAATTTCTGATGATGATTCAAACTCGACGGTTTCGATCGATGAATCTGATGTGGAATCTGTTGGTTCGTCTCCTGAACAGACAAGTCAAGTACCGGTCGAAAGTTCGACTAAACTAGGCGATTTTACATGTGTCATTTGCTTCGACCAGCCTGAAATTGTTGGTGCTACTCCTTGTGGACATCTTTATTGCTATAACTGCATGTACCGTGCTCTGGCTTCAGGTTCTAAAGCTACCAGTGCATCTGGAGAGTGTTCAGTCTGCAGGAGAAGGGTGTCATACAAGAGTTTGATCATGCTAGAGATGAAAGTTGAATAGAGAGCTTTTGGTCACGAGCAGAGGAGATTCTGACTCTGAATTGGGAATGATTGTCGCATTAACAGTGTTTTGGAAAAATTCCGGTGTTCGGTGTTTGTTTCTTAGTATTTGTAATCTTGTCTAGTCAAGTATCTGCATTTTCAAATCCATTCCATTCTTCGTACTCTTCATCGTGATACTCGTCTGGCCGTCCATCCAACGCAACTGTGACTGAATCTCTAGGCGTGCCATCACCATCTGTTGCAGACAGACATCTTTCAAATCCAACTACAAAAAAACCTATTCCTCCATCCACATTCGGTTCCGCGCGTATGCAACCTTCGGCTATGTCGAACGACTTTTCCAGTCCGTCGAAATACTGCTTCAAGCCTCTTCTCGGCCACGATGGAATCACATCCCGTCGTTCCATGACTGTCCACCCGAGTTTCTGTACTTTGTCGTCGTCCAGAAGATTCCGTACCACAACTTCATTTTCCTGCGCATGGATGGAGCACGTAGAGTACACCACACGTTCAACCTTTGGGTAGGCCGTCAAGGCATGCTTGACAATCTCAGTCTGGAATATAGAAAGCTTGAGCAGTCTGTTTCTGTCTTCCTGGCTCTCTCTTTGTTGCTCTTGTTCGGGTTCATTCTCATTTGGTGCCGAAACAGTATCGTCACGACGAAATATACCTGATCCCGAGCAGGAAGGATCTACCAGTATCTTAGTGACTTCGTCCGGTTTCACTCCTAATTTGGCTATTGCCTGTGATGCTGTGAAAGGTAAAGTAAAATCTCTGTTCAGTATGGCCACACTAGCACTGGCGTTTTGGGTCATTTTTTGAAGCACTTTGAATCGCTGTGGATCACGCTCAAATGCGATCACTTTCCCTTGTTGACTGCCGCCTTCCGCCATTAAAGCGCAAAGATGCGTGGTCTTATTTCCCGGGGCAGCACAGGCATCAATCACAACGTCTTTTGTTGAAGGACGCAATATATAAGCCGGAAAGCACGATGCCCGATCTTGAATGATCAGCTTCCCCTGCTTGTATTCGCTCAAAGCTGTTAATCTCGCTGTGTGTTTATTATTTATAGCATATAAATCAGGAATATAAACGTCCTTGTAAATAGTGTTTTCGGCTGGAGGAAACCTTTCGGTAGATGTAAATCCTAGCAGCTCAGTCAAGCTCACCTGCTTCTGATCACGACTGCTGACGCTATCAGTCTTGTTTAATGCATTCAGCCGTACCCAGCGCACACGTCTATCCGTTCCACTTTCTGCCACTGAAACATCGATGTTATAAGTTCGAATATCAGACACGTTCAGTTTAATTTTCGCTTTTGTAAGCTCTGCTTTCAGGCGAGTCTTGTGCCTCAATATGGAATCTTTGATTGGTCCCTTGCCAGCGGTTATCCCAGTTTTGGAGATCAACAGGTCGTGTACCAGCAAAATTGTTACAGCATATGTCAATTTTTTTTCTGCCTTAAGTATACCAGAGTTTTGGATCACCAGATCCAAGATTGGTTTATAGCGGGCAGCAGAAAGAAGAAGTGCCAATATCCTCTTTGGTTCAGAATTTAAAGTCGCTTGTTTAATCGAGCTTGTCAGAAAAGATCTATCAACCAGTTCATGTCGAGGTTTTGGTGACTTTGCCGTTATAAATTTGGCGGCGTCTAAATACAGATTCATGCTTTTCGCGAGAAAGCAATTAGTCAAATTTTATTCTTTCTTCAAGATCATTATAAAGTTAGAGGATTTTTTGAGATTGATTTTTTTTTTCTGGTCGAATTAATGCGGCTTACCTATTTTAGTTCGTTGGGAATTCTCACTGCTCGATCTGCCGACTTTTAATGCGCTGTCGACGAACTGCTCATTTAGCAGGTTCTAACAAACGTGATGTATCACCTTACAAAGGGAATTTATCAGAACTTGACACGAAAAGAAGGTATGCTGACTTTATGATTTACGAATTATCTTTTCCATTAGCTGCCGTTTGTAGCCGCAGGACAAATGACAGATCTGGCCTGCTAACCGCAAAACGCCTTTTTGGCGCTTTCTTTATCTAGAATACTCTGTACTCATATTAGGTCTTGACAATGCTGGCAAGACAACTCTGTTGGAGCAGCTGAAAAATATCTACAATGCTGGCCGGTCGCTCAACCCCGATAAGATTGCCCCGACAGTAGGTCAGAATGTTGGCCATCTCATCGTTAACAATATGCATCTCAAGCTGTGGGATGTCGGCGGACAAGAGAATCTGCGAACGCTATGGCGTGCATACTATGCGGATGCACACGCAATTGTTTTTGTGGTCGACTCAACTGATAGAGCAAGGATCGAGGAATGCAAAGACACGCTAAGAGGCATCGTTTCGCATCAGGACACGGAGGGCATCCCCGTGCTGATGCTTGCAAATAAGCAGGACAGGGATGATAGTTTAGAAGTCGAGGATATTAAGGAAATATTCAACAAAATAGCAGAACATCTTTCTGCAAGAGATAGTCGAGTGCTACCCGTATCAGCTATCAAAGGCACTGGAGTGAAAGAGGCAGCAGATTGGCTGACGACTAGACTTCTTAGAAACAAGCAATATCGTGTTCCAGATTTACGATAATTTGGAGCTGTCCAGTTTTCGGAGCTAAAGCAATGAGGAATATAGAAGTGCACGACATGTTTGATGAAGAAATATATTACTCTAATAGATTGTTCCTATATACTTATACGAGAATTGATCTTCTTCTTCCTTCACGCTCGAGCGGTGGAATCTTGGATCGAGTATTTGTTAAATCTGGATCGACCATCGGACTGATAAGACCTCGGCTTGCAGCGAAGTCGCTATTTCGAGCCACAGTCGGATCAGTCAGATAATATTCATCAATGATTGGATGTAGAAGTACCGTTTGGTTGTGAATCGTAAGAACAGTATTTGTTGGCACTGCCACCCAGTCGTTGCGTTCGAAAGTCAAAGGTTCCGACGCAACCAAAATTACATCTTGGCGGCGATCTTCGCGTTCCATCTTGTACTGACCGGGCTCGTACTCCCAGAACTTCGAACCTGTCGAAAAATGCAGACTTGCCGCTTCATCAGTTCGAGAAGTGATGTATCTCGTAGCTATCACAGAAGTACCATCAGTGACTGCAAAGTTCATCAGCGAAGGCACCGACGACTGATTAGGCATTTCAAGAGTGACCTCATGCTCCCAAATCCTGAGTAGTTCGATGGTTTGCAGTATGGCCTTCCTCAGAGCCTCATGGCCAAAATTTCCTTCTTTTCTGGCTGGATCCAAGCCCATTTTATCTAAACAGTCCAAAAAAAGGGCAAAGGCACATTCTGAGTCTGTACTACCTTGTATGTTAAGAAAGTACGGGTCCTTGATTGAAGTGATCAGTTTTCTTTTTATGCTACCAAATTGACTCAATTGGCCGTTATGCATAAACATTAAAGTGTGATATGAGAAAGGATGACAGTTGGTCTCCGAAAGCACACCAGAAGTGGATGCACGAACGTGAGCAAAAGCTAGCAGCGACCGGGTTTTCTCTGATAATCTAGCCAAGTTTAGATTATTCCATGCCGGAGTGGTGGCGCAAAATATACAAGGTCCAGCTTCAAATTCCGGGTCGGGATCTGTCGAATAGTATCCAAGTCCGAAACCATCACCATTGATAGGGCGTCTGATAAATCAATTAGCTTGATGTTTGTTCATGGTGCAAATACCAAGTTGCTTACTTCATGTCAATTCGTAAACGAGAATCATAGGATTGATTTATTATTGAATGTGCTGGACGAGTAAGAAGATGGGCCAGTAATATCGGATCGCGGCCCTTGAACACCAAGAATCTGCACATTTCGCTTTTAGAGAAGTATATCCAAGATCATCGAGCAACTCGGACATATGAAAAATTCAGGTAATTTTCTGGGTTTGATAAAAAAAACAGATGGCGTCACCTGACACAAACTCCCAACGTCGCCATAACAAAATTCCACTATCGTTACTGAATCTGCTTTTCACCTCTATTCGCACCTTCTATAGTCCACTTCTCGTTGGGATAAACCAATGATATAATTCTTGTAGTTACGTTGTAGTATATCAACGATAGCTCTCTTAAATCTATAACGGTAGAAAGGTCTTTATTAGATCGGCTGTTTCACAATGAGCACCCTTGCGACGATATCTCGCCGAGGCTCTCGGTTCATAACGAAACGATATTTGCAATCATCGATCCATACTTATAGAGTATCTCCGCTCTTGAACCTAGTCCATACCCCCCGGCTTCGACATCCGTATGTATTCAAGCAGCAGAATCTGACTCGTCAGGTGCATGGTCGAGCGATATCTTTTTTTTCAGCGCCAAAAATTCTAGCAAAGTTTGCGCGAGTACCGGCGGCCGCAGGAGGTGCGGTGGTAGCGGGTATTGCATATGTGAACTATCAGGTGCAAGGTATGCTCTTTGATTAATGATATGTATTGGTTGATCTTTACAAGCTAATGCTATTTAATGCAGAGGCAGCAAATTATACACAGGGAAAAATCGATGATGCTTCTGAATGGGTGAGTGATAAATATAAAAGTGCCAAAGATATGGTTGGCCAAATGACGATGCCTGGATGGGTAGCCTCAATATTAGAAGCGTCAAAAGTGAATGAGACAGGAGGAACATCGGAAGGACAGAATACGAAAGAAAATCAAGCCAGGGAAACTTCCAAAGATGACAGCAATGAAAACAGAGATGAGAATAAGGACACGAACAATCACGAAAGTAACAATGGTGACAACAACGGGGACAGAAGGTTGCTTGTCGCGGCAACAGGAGCCGTCTTATCTGGCACAGACGAGGAAAGACAGGAGGCCATCACTGCTCAGATGATGCTTCTCACAAAGAAGATGATTGAGATTAGAAGCATTCTTCAGCAGATTGACCAGTCTAGGACAATTCAACTGCCTTCGATTGTCGTGATTGGATCACAGAGCTCAGGCAAGTCGTCGGTGTTGGAAGCTATTGTGGGTCATGAGTTTTTGCCAAAGGGATCCAATATGGTAACTCGACGACCCATAGAGTTGACATTAATCAACTCTCCTGAGGCAACAGCAGAGTACGGAGAGTTTCCAGCTTTGAAGATGAGCAAGATTACAGACTTTTCAGTTGTGCAACGTACGCTTACCGATTTGAATCTTGCTGTTCCAGAGTCAGAAGCTATTTCGGACGACCCGATAAAGCTAAACATTTATTCACCGAACGTGCCAGATCTCACATTGATTGATCTGCCGGGATACATCCAGCTTGCAGCTTCAGATCAACCAGAGGCATTGAGATCAAAGATTACGGAGTTGTGCGACCGATACATTGCTGCACCAAATATCATTTTAGCTATTTCATCTGCTGATGTCGATTTGGCGAATTCGACTGCTCTGCGAGCGTCCCGACGTGTAGATCCAAGGGGAGAGCGGACGATAGGAGTGGTCACGAAAATGGACTTGGTTGATCCGATACAAGGAGTGAATGTGCTCACTAATAAGAGCTATCCGCTAAGGATGGGATACGTGGGAGTGATTTCACGAGCACCATCATTAGCGCAAGGACTTGTTTCAGGAACAAGTGGAATTTTTGGACGGGCAACGTCTGTTGTCGCTGCTGGCGCAGAAGGAACAAATCTCCAAGGCGCAATTGCGCGACATGAAGCGGATTACTTCGGAAGACATGCAGAGTTTAAGGATGGGCTTGTCAACATTATCTCACCAGTGAATGGGTACATAGGCGAAAATAGCGAGAGCGGGCGAATGACACTCGGTGTCTTAAATCTCCGAAACAAGCTGATGGCTGTCCTTGAGGAGACCATGGCCAAATCACTTAGACCGACGGCTGACGCGATCCACCAGGAATTGGAGGAGGCAACTTACCAGTTCAAGGTTGAATATAACGATCGACCGCTGACGGCCGAATCGTATCTTGCACAATCGTTGGACTCGTTCAAGGTATCGTTCAAGGACTTTGCCAGCAAGTTCGGACGAGAGCAGGTGCGGGAACTACTGAAGAACGAGCTTGACCAGAGAGTATTGGACCTGGTGGCTCAGAGATATTGGAATAATCCGCCCGGAACTGCCAGTGCCAGGAAAGAGGAGCTACAGCTACTGCAGCAACAGAAGATCAGCGAACTGGCGAACTCCAGCAAAGATGACATATACTGGAGAAGACAGCTCGACACGAGCTTGTCAAATTTGACCAAGAGCGGAATCGGCCGAATAGCCACGACGCTTGTGTCGACAGCTCTGTCGAACGAAATGGATTACCTGCTTTCTACAGGAGCCTTCAAGACGCATCCTTATGTGAAGACGATCATTCAGGATGCGACAGCCGAAATCTTGAACTCACGATTTTACTCGACAGCAGACCAGGTTGAGAACTGTATCAAACCGTACAAATACGAGGTCGACGTTGAAGATCGAGAATGGAACAGGTCGAGAGAGCATGCGTTTCTGCTGCTGAAGGAGGAGTTGCGGCAGTGTGAAGAGGCACATAACGCACTTAAGAAATCTGTGGGCGCCAAAAAGCTTGGCCAGGTTGAAGCCTTTGTGGAGCGGTTCAGGAGAGGCAGCTCAGATGTCGCAACCACAGGCAAAGAGGCTAACGAAGTGTATGGGTTTTCGCAGGCCCTTGTTGCTCGCGGACGCGAGGCGGTTTTCTTGAAGGATCGAGCCGCGATTCTCGGTCTGAGGATGACTGCGCTGAAATCGAAGCAGTGCCGGACCAAAGACAACCGGTACAAGTGCCCAGAGATCTTCTTAGACGTCGTTGCGCACAAGCTGACGCAGACTGCCGTGCTGTTTCTAAACGTCGAGCTTTTATCCGACTTCTACTACCATTTTCCGCGAGAACTCGACAGACGGCTGGGAGGTGGCGGAGCTGACGGCGGAACCATGCTAGGACGAGAGCAGATCAGAGTGTTTGCTACAGAGGATCCCAAGGTCAAGCGACATATTGAGCTGCAGGAGAGAAAGCAGTTGCTGGAGCTGGCTCTGGAGAAGGTCGAGGGCGTAATGGCGATGCAGAGAACACGGATCAGATAGATATGACCCATTGGCAGAAATCACAATTCAACATCTCCAAGTCCCTCAACTTTTTCAGACCGTTCCACATTTGCTACGCTTGCACAATAACATCTGGCTTTCTCATGTAATGTGTCTTGTCATTGTAGTCATTCTCATGCCTTTGCGAACTTGGGGATTTCAACTTGAAACGGCTGTTAGGGAAAGTAGAATGTAGTGGATCAGCGTCAGGAATGTGTAAATATCTTAAATATCTATTTTAGCCAGGGAATGAAAGAACTGGCTTTATCAATCGAATCGGCAGTCTAGAGAACTCGATTCCACCCCTGTTCGAGTTCGCGATACAGCCGCAGTCTTCGTTGACCTGCCAAGCCTATCGCGGGTCGCCGTTTAATGGTTGCGGCTGCACGTGTGGCGCAGCTCGTCTTTTCTAAACCCAGTTACATCGCCACCAGCTCTCTAAAATAGCCGTCCCGGTTGCTTCTATAAGCGCAGCGGTCCCCAGCCTCTAGCATTTAAAGTTTTAAGCGAGCAGCGGCCAGCCAAGATGTTGCACATTGAGTTTTGCTTGGCGTGAGACACTTGATTGACATCTGCGTCAGATTTTAAACTCGATCGGAGCTACACCTAACTAGTTGCCTCTGGATTTTATGCATCCCTCTCTATTTGTCTCGTCATACTTGGCCCTTCCTGGCATGTGGCTTGGGCAGTGCCCCAAGTTGCAGATTACAGGGCCGATAACGAACAAAAAGGAGGAAAGATTATATATTCTGCCTACTATTCTGCTGTTTGCTGCTATGCTGCCATTTCTAATGCCGTGCTTCGAGCCACAGACTCCAAATTCTTGCTATCGATGGCGAGGTCATTCTCCTGCTAGTGTGTGCTTTGAATAAGTCTAAGTTGTTGTATATCTTGTTTTTTCTGAGCAGTAAAACCATAAAAACTTGACAGAACTTTAATGCAAAGTGTAGCTAGAGTTAAAGGCTAGAAATTGGACTAGACGACTCAAGTCCGCAATCGCGCTGGATTCTCTGGACGTACAGGACCTCCCAAGCCCGAGGATCCACGCTAGTTCGAATTAGGAAAACGCCGGTACTACCATAGCGCGGTTGGGATCTGTGACCTGCAAAAGCTGCTGCATCAAAAAAGAATGCCGCCAGGCTCTGCGGCCGTATTTATGAGTGGGCGAATAAGGATTTTTAATCGAGAACCTATCGCAATGATATTTTCTTACTGGAATGCCAGAAACTGATCACTATTCTCATAGCTAACAGGCACAGTTTTCAGGCCAAGTTTTCCCAATTTACACACTCTTGTCGTTATTACTGTCGTTGTTACCAGTTCATTACTATTGTCATTACATTATATACTCGGACGTGGCCTCTCCGTGTGAGATCTGAGCTTTTCGGTTCTTGGTTTGAGTTAATTTTCTGAGATTTAGCAAGTCTATTTATTGGCTTATACATTGTATTGCCGCGCATCTTAAAGATGAGAATTGACTTGTGGATCCTGAAACTCACTAATTATGCTCGATCTGCCATGAAAATTCGCACTCTAGCGGTGGTAGTGGTCACGATGCTGTTGACAGCCTTGATCTTGTTGCCGATATATCACGGGCAGGCTTGCTTTCTTAACGATAACGTGCGGACAGCCATGCAGGAGAATGGAGCGAGAGACGAATCCATCGTGACAACGAGCCGGTTCAAAGAGGCACTGGCACAGGAACTGGCTAAGGAACTCAAAAAGCAGAAAACTGGCCACATCCCACCGCAATGCATGGATCCGTATCGGATGCCAGGTTTCATGGCAATTCTTCCAAAGGATAATACTTCAACCCTGTGGCTGCCGTTCCCGCAATTGTCGATGTCGAAGATGTCTGATCCAGCTTCGGCAGCGTATCCTCAAAGCGCAGTTCCCGAGTTCACTACTGATCCGCCGCCCGCCAATTTGATGAAGTTAGCTCCTCGGAACTGGATGAAGGACCTCATCAGATATCACAATCTGCTGAATACAATCGAGAAACACAAAGCCGCAGGCACAGAGCTGGGATTGACCTCGTCTGAGGTATCACTGATTACTCAAATGAACTGGGTCCACAAGAAACGCATTCTAGTAATCGGCGATTCGGTCGATCGGCATATGGTACAACTTTTCTGTGTCGAGCTGGGACTAGTCTCGCACGAAACCCAGACGGAGAAAAACCCTGATGGAACGTACAAAACTTTTGGAGGCAAGCACACCACCGCCTATTGCGAAGTGCCATTACTTAATTTCACAATCGCGCATTGGCATCTGGCGTCCATGTACACCTCCCGCCCTGATTGGTTCTGGCTACCTCACGTAGACACAGTAGCATTCGAGGAGCGGTTTGACAAGTACTATCTACCGGACCTTCCTTTGCATGCAGGAGGTATGAATTCGAAGCCTGATCTTATTCTCTTTCAAAGCGGGCTTTGGGATGAGCGAATCTTTAGAGAAAATGCCATTGCAAAATTTCCTGGTACCAAGTCAAAAGCCATGAAGACAATTCCACTAGCAATGGAAGGTCGTCAGTTATCATGGGATGAACTGGAGTTCTTCCGCAGTCGCTTCCAGAAATTCATTGCAAAGCTGAAAGCAACTTTCGGAGATACTCCGATGATGTACCGTTCGTTAACCACCCGTAGGGACTCCGGTAACAACGACCTAGGTATATTGAACATGGACAGATTGAGCCGTTACCTGGTCGCAGAGAGCGATATCGAGATTTTTGAGTGGTCTCGTCTAGTACAAGGATTTTCTGATCAGTATTTGGACTATCTGCATATAGGCCGGGGACCAGGCAGTATTATGTGGGGACAGATGGTTTTGTACTATCTCTTCAGAGCTTCTGGCGGTCTCCAGCAACCTGGCAAAATATCCAGCTACCCTATCCAAGGTAACTTTATCGGTAAAGGTCAGAACGGCGCCCCTACTCTAACTCCAGAAATTCCGCTGGGACAATGGGCCGATTGCGCTTCCTACAACATACATTGGGGAGGACGGTGATGCTACTGCTTTTTTGTACAATTGGACATTTTTCTGTGCATTTAGTAGTATCAACAGCGAATTTTTCAGCGGAACTTTATGAAATTATGACAAGTAACAATTGATAGTTATTCTGCATCTTTTCGCGTATATGAAAGGGATGTAGAACTATGTCGTGAGAGCGGAGTGACTCATACGAAGTCTTCAAAGGCTCAACGACTCTCTTTGGTACCTAAGGCGTCATGTAATTTAGAATTTAGAACTATTCATGATATCATAACGAACCACGATTTATGAGTACTGCGATTGGCTAAACATATCCCCCTGGCAAGTATTTGGTTTGCTAAAAGAATCCTGTTTGGATTTATAGTTTCGTATAATCACGTGATGAGATAACCGAGGTTTGCTGTATATATCAGATCTACGGGACCGACGAGATGTAGCAAACAACACCTTTATGAAATGAAGCTGTGCAACATACAGCGTCGCTACAGAAATCATGTGCTGCAGCAGTTGATATTAGGGACGTTACTGCGGAGCTAAACCTAGTGTCCGCGAATTCTGGGCGATAAGGCTTGGTTTTTTCTCGAGGACGTGTTAACAATTCATCGAAATCAACACGATTTGACCGCACTCTCAAATCAACACTTTTGCCCGAAACTTATTGCACAATACAATTACATGGAATACTGTTATGTCAGGTAGAACACCTCATCTAGAGGAGACGTATAGACGGGCTAGAGCAGTAATGTTACCGATAGCCATTATGAAATCAAGGATATGAGCAACGGAGATTGGGGACGCTGAATATCACAGTCCTAGACTATTAATCGACCAACATGGCATATAGAATTTTAGACGCAGCAGTGAAAGAGAGATTTCAAATCAGTGAGAATAATTTTTTTCGTTCTCATGTTTTGCGTATCAGCTGCAGCCCTGATTCAACCAGCTATGTTTCTCCGATAAACATAACATGGTTGCCTGGTTTGAAGAGCAGCGGTCTTTGAGTCTGTTAGCTGCACTTCGGCAACTCCCCAGTTCTCGACCAATCTGTCAAGCCTGATCAATGCCCAAATAGGACGCCCGGACGAGGTGTTCAAATCATACAGCGTCTTTGCGCTGCAGATTCCGTGAGATATCGAGAATCTCTAGGTTAATGTCAAAGATTTCCAGAAGGAACGGTGACTACTCTTTGCGACCGTCGCTTTCAGGTAGATGTTCAGGAGACTTAATATTCGCCAGTCCACTTTTCCGGGGACCGAATAAGACGTAATGGGACCCAGCTTCTTGCATGTGTCAACCATATCGTTGTTCTCTCGTAGAACGAAAAGGGAAAGTGCTCATTCTGAACTGCTGCTGTCGGATAGACTAGAGCTCTTCTTGGCGTAATATCGGAACACGCTGACAACCAATGTGATTGATTTTTTTGTTCTTGCTAAAGCAGTAAGCGCGTCGACTTGGAGCTCCATTGATGGAATTGAGTCACTATGGGTCGATGCAGTTTCGGTCTGCATGTCTTTAGAGAGACATCGCATTCTGACTGGATAAAATTGGCAGCGAAACTCAACCGGATGGAAAGTCTCTCCTTGTTTACGAATGTGTGTTTACGATAGGACCGCACTTGCTAACAATGAAGAATCTGCTGCGACAGCCGATCCTCGCACACGACCGTCCTAACGTCTTCTCGCTTTATATTCTCGCCGTATCACACATGCTGACTCGCCCTATCAAGAGTATTTTCTTAGATCGGTCATGTAGAAAGCAACCATGCTGATGCTCCGTTTGCGAATGCTAGCGGCGGTACGTTGACACCGAGTATTGTGGGATAGTCGAGCATTGTTATATAACATGCCAAGAGCAGTGAATATTTACTTTCTTATACTGGATGGAGATAATGATCAGCAAATTATTATTTCTTTTTATATTCTTTTTTCTACTTTAGTGGAAGAATTGGTAAATGTCATTCCAGAAGCCAGTTACTTCTTGACAATCGAACTTCTATTTGGCCGATCATGATGCATGTGCCCTCTGTGTCTCTCCACTTACCTTGAAGTAAACCGGTTCCTGTTATATATTTTAGATTCAATCAAAAATCCCCAATTGCGAATCCGTTTATTCTAATCTCGATGTATTTTATTGGATCTATCTTACAATTTCCTTTATTTTGGTCTCCTATTGCAAACATGCTATGAAACTGTAATACCACCATCTAGGAAATTCGTCAGCTTCGATAGCATAATCACTCCTCGAGCTACTTCCGCTGCGGCATCGTTCTCATTTTCTTCCGTCAATGCTCCCACTCCGATAGCGCTGCTACCTACACTTGAGCTGGCCGGCTTTAACCCTAAACCACTTCTGCTTACTGATGCTGATGCTGTTTCGCCATCGTCGCTTACAGTACCTGCTCTGCCGTTGCCTTTAGAGATCGATTTTTGGTTCAAATCTACATTCAAAACTCTTAGCAGCACTGCCCTGACTAAAAGCCGTCTAGCTCTAAGCCATTCTAGTACCAGCTTAAGAACTCCCTGGTTTTGCGCTCCCATACTTAGCAAACAAGCACCTAGTATTCGCACCACAGGAGCCATGAGCCGGAAATAAACTCGATCGTCCTCCGAACTTCCCACCTGCGACTGCACATCAAGGAGAATTCCTACGTCAGGGTCGACCGACATGAAAGCTCCACTAGTACTTAGAATGCGAAACAGACCAGCCTGGATAATCTCCGCAGCGCCATGTCGCGACTGTGCTATCTCTACCAAACATGCCGCAGTCGCTTTGAACGCAGTTAACTCGTAGACAGATACTCGTCCACCTAATTCTGATAAGTCTTCGTCAATTCGCGTTAAACTGCGTACAAGCAGTAACAGCAGGTTCAACCGGACCAGATTGTCCAAAACATAGTGGTCGTTAGTAAATGTCTCCAGATACAGAAGCGAGCGCAGAAGCATTAACGCCATAACCCTTGCAATTCCTTCCCCTGAAATTGCGTCGGTTGCAATCGTCTCGATGACTCTCGTCGGTCCTTCAAGATTACGGGTACAAGCTTGTACTGTCTTCTGGAGCGCCTCGCATGTCTCTTTGTTTTGTGAGGAGGAAGACGACGATAACTGTGTAGTAGTGTATATATATTTATGAAGGAGAATATACAGATCCGCTCGAAATTGTGGTCTTGAGTGTGTTGACTGCAGAGCTAACAAAGATGCTCGAAACAAAGAATGCATTCTGTCACTTGAATTGCTTGGACCAGCTGAGGAGACTCTATATTGTGACATTGGTAGACAACTCAGCAGTGACATTGATATTAGAGCCAACTCTTCAACGACTCGGAAGTCGTGTGTGCGTGAATATGTCAGCAGTTTCGGTGACGTGGTTTGCATTGTCTCTAAGACAAACGTCGTCAAACGATGATCGCCGTTTTTCATGATATTGGTTACCTTTTTCTCGCTCTCTTTTTGCTCCTTGTCTTTGGACATTACCAATACCTGCAGAGCTTTCGTCCATGATTGCAAACATCTGATTTGTGATGATCTTAATTTCCGGAAATAGTTTTGAATTGAGTAAAAGTTCACCAACTCCACGGCTTCGTTCACCATAAAATCGTCCAACAACGAAGGCACTTGCCCAGAAACAACCAACTCTTTGGCCTTCAGCGATAACAACTGCTTAAGTCGTTCGATGTCGTAGTAATACTCATCGTTGTCTTCCTTTAAGCAGACATTTACATTCAGCTGTGAGAAATAGTTCATTCTCGAATGCATCTCTTCGGTAGAGAGGGCAATGTCTGCCACTGAGCTTTCAATATCGAACTCTAGAAAATCAAGTAACTCCAATAGTTTTGCTGTGGAGGACTGGAAACCAAGCTGAAGCTGCTGCCCACCTACCCCGCTTGAGCTTATCAAAGACTTCATGTATTTATCGAAAATGGACCCTCGAAGGCCAACGCTATATAGCTCGATGGCGAGATATTCCAAAATGTATGATCGCAAGGTCAGGAACTCCGATAACCCTTCAACTGACCCCTCAACCTTTCCAACGAGAACATCGTCCTGGCGCTCTTTCGGAAATATTACACTCCGCACAGCCGATAAGACTCCATCAAATTTGAGACCTTCGAAGACTGTCCCATTAGGACTTATGAATGGCTCGAGTGACAAGACTGTCTCAAAAAACTTTATTTTACGCAGATATTCCAAAGTTAAAGTAGCAGACAATCGGGACTTCACAAGCTTCACAAGAATTTCCATACTGACTCTTCGCAAGCTGCATGCCATTGTTGAAAATTCAATGGTAGTTGCAACCGGCTGAAACATTTGCTCTTCAGTGGGTTGCTCATACCCTGAGTCAAGGAATTCAATTATAACCTTCAACACCGACACCGGTGATCCAATGCCACCGTGCTCTGCATTTGCAAACAGCTGATCTCCGGTATCAGAGATCTCGAATCCAAGCAAAAAATGCGATATCGACGGACTATCACCTAAGTTTGCGGATATGAATTCTAGTATGTCCAGCTTTAATTTCAGTAACTCATTTCCAACGTTTTCGGAGGTGGCCTTAAAAATATCAATCGCTTTTAAAACTGGACGCTCTTCTGCAGAGATGTCAACATCATCTCGCTGCAGCTGTTCCACAAAGCCAAACATGATCCTTTTAGACTCATCAACGGTCTCAAGTGAGCTTAGGAGCCGATTTGTTCGCAAACCTCTGCCACGACTGTTATTCATACCGTCTGCAGACGATACGAAATTATCGACGTTCATAAATTGCGGCATCTTCGCTATTCGGTTCAAGATACGGATAGCCAACGAGGCCACAGGTATATACTCCGAATTTGCGTACAAAGCAAAATGTGTAACAACAGGTAGGTGAAACAAGATCGCATCCTCGAAGTTTCGTAGACCTAACGAAGATCCTGCTTTTATCGGCATATCCCTTTTCAGGAGTGGCTCTAAGACATCCAAAAACAAGTTCTCTAAATCCAGAATCCTTTCGATGATACACAAAACAAGATATACAGCTTGAACAGGCCTATCGCTGAAACCTTTAGTATTTTGGGAGATCACGTCAATTCCAATCGAAGCAATTAAAAAGAGAACAGTGTAGATTTTCTCATCAAACATTTTCTCCATCATCCAGACTCCGGGATGAAGCTTGAGATAATCGACAAGGGATTGCGGCTCTATAGCTAGATCGATATTCACTCCAGACAACGAATTACCTTGTGACGGCCTTGACGAGGTGTTGCTGGAAAGCAATATCAACTCTGGATTTAAATTGGCTATGCAGTTTCGAATAAATCGCATGCAAGGAATTTGCAACGCTAACCTCTGAACAGCGCTAAACTCGACAGCGGACGTGGAATAAAATATGTCGTTTACCACAAACTCAATGTATGGCTGTATTCCGGGCATTCTGTACGATCGACCGAGCGATTCGGGAAAAGGCAGATCGTTCATCGTGGCATCACTTGCTGTCTCGGTCAAGCATTCTACAAGATTGACAAGACCCAATACATCTGGATAAGTAGAAAGCTGCATCTGAAATCGATCACTATTTGAAAGTGAACTGGGATATAATGTTGGTGGCTGCCGCGTTATTATGGCCGAATTCAATAGCCAATTATCTAGAGTCACCCAGATATTATATTTCGTAGCTCGAGGCGCTTCATATGCAAAGCTACGGATAGCCTTCAGAATGGGACCGTTTAGGGAAGTTCGGCATTTGAGAAACTCAAACAGTAGCGTCATCACGCCAAACGTCTGGCTCGTGTACAACTCGGCTCTGGCTACTTGACTTCCTAGTACAATCCTTTCTATTAGTCGTAAATAACTAGAAAGGATAAATACGTCGTCTTCATCAAGTTCTGGTAAGTCAGCCATCGGTACGAGCATTCGAGAATTTAATATAGTATTGTTATTTGGTCCAGTTATAGCTGCAATATTGGCCTGAGACTGGCTAATATAATATCCGAATGCGTTAAAGACGTAATCCCAAGATACTCTATATGTTTTTTGATTCGGCATCATAGGCGCACTTGCTGGGCCATCCATATGATCTGTTGCAGCGTCATCTTTCATGAATATATGAGCGGATGTGCTACATTTCTCCCCAGTGGAAAGCGATGCAAGCATATCACAGTATGTCGCAATCATTAAGGGAGCTTGGCATTGTGACGCCCAGATAAGAAATCCATACAAATCGCCTTCTGCATCAGACCAAAATGGTAGAGCTTTGTTCTGCCTACCGGAATATAAAAAAGAGATGAACATAAAAAACTTTTCTAGATCGAATTCTGGAGGAGGAATTGAGAAATCTGCCTCGTCCTCAGATGGCAATGGCAGTTCGGCAGGGTCACCAAAGATGATATCTTCTTCCCTTAGGCGCATTTCTTTGAGAAGGTCAGCGACGTTGCTGATCAATGAGTTCATGACATTTTCAAGTTGCTGAAACAGCAACTCCTCAAATGACGGAAGGAACGTATAAATGGATTCTAATGATACTGCGACTCTGTTCTGAAGCGTACTCTTAAATTCCGAGTGCATCGTTGCATACTCCTCGTCAGCACTTGTATCAGCAGCAAGGATCATCATAAATTCGATGGCACTTCTAGAGACGCAAAGCTGAAGCGGATTGAATATGTCTTTGATGTAATCAATCGTTTTGCTAGTCAGAGATATCGATCGCAAGTGACTGCACAGCCCGCTGAAATATATCAGCCACCAGAATTCTATAGTAGCTATCACAAAGGGCATTTTTGAGGTGGACTTGCGAGACCTTTCTGTTACCTGTTTGTGCAGATCGTGCGCTACCATGAATTGCTTTGTAGCTTTAGCTTCAGACGAGGGGCCAGGCGTGCTCATCAGTAAATCATCAGAACTGTCGTCGTAGGTGCAAATCCGATCAAAAAAGGCAATAAGGCAAGGGACGTAATGAACCAGAATCTGGTCATAATTTTCCAGCGTGTCGACTTCATCCAGCAATGGGCCCACATCAGTCGACCGTATAAGGTCGTTCCGTGCCAACAGAACCAGTATCTGTGCAAGCGAGTCATGCTCCTTCATTAGAGCCTCTCGCCGAAATTTGATATTTTCGACAAATGCAATATCAAGGTCTCGTCCCAAAAAATGCCCGCTCGTTTCCTTCTCTGCTAGGACTCCAAGATTGGTTCGGATATCTGTCATGGTCGATATTGACTTTGTAGAAAAACCAACCGAACAGATCTGCTTTGCCAAAGACTTGTACTGAATGCTACTAGCACTATATTCGAGTATCAGGCGGATGCATTCAAGAATGTATTGTCTACGCATGTGGAATAAGATCGTTGCGCATTGCAGCGGCAGCCGATCCAACCGAGCTTGTTCTTCTGTCCCGTACTGAAGCAGTTCGGCTGCAATGATCTCATCTATATTCAATTCATCGGCTAACTGGCAAGCTTCATTGATAAACTCTGTATTCAGAGTAAATTCTACTTCGCTAATCTCCAATTTTCCTGGATGCTGTCAGCACCTCTGTCGTCAAACAAAAAACGACTACTATAGCTGGACATGTAAACGTACCTGCTTGGATCTTCATCCTACTCTCTTCATTTTTGGGAGGAGTATACAGCAAATTCTGTAAATCAGTTAGGGCTCCATTGACGAGTGACTCCAATGACGAGAAGCTGTCATTGTCGGGGATTAACAACTGCTCGTGAAGCTGTAGAAAGAGCTCTGTTGACCATGTCGGCGACATCCTAGCTCATCCGACTTATGGTTCAGAAGAGTAGCAGTATATAGTGCAGGAGTAATCACGCCTATCCGATTGAGGTTATATTACCTTATGCGAGCATGTAGATCAACGCGTCTTACGCTTGATTGCAATTGATTTCTCGAGAATCGCGAGTTTCGATGTACGACTTTCTGCGGCGTCTTGTTTGAACAAAAAACACTGCAACATTTTCTTAGGTTACGTTGGAAAGTTACCCGCATTAAACATCTTACCGTGAAGCATGCTTGTATTATAATAACATCAGACACAGACCACCAGCAAGTCGACACTGTCGCCTATATCGAAACAGCATTCTAGGAAATAGATAAACGGGAACACTTTAAAGTGAATATAGATCAAGCAGTCAAAATGACTATTACAATATGTTCTCGTCTCAGACTTGTTTCCGGAGACATGATACCTCGGATCGGATTTGGAGCTTATTGCGCTGACGAGAATGCAGTATACTATGCGCTGAATGCTGGATATCCGATGATCGATACTGCTGAGATGTACGGAAATGAGGAAGCATGTGGCAACGCCATTAGGCGATGGCTTTCCGAGACAGGAAAGAAGCGAGAAGATGTCTTCTACGTAACTAAGCTATGGAACTCGCATCATGGATACGATCAGACCAAGAAGGCCATCGAGGCATCTCTGGCCAAGGCAAACATAGGGTACATTGATCTGTATTTGATCCACTCTCCCTTGTCTTCTACGCAGAAGCGACTGGAGAGTTGGAAGGCGATGGAGGAGGCTGTTTTGGCTGGTAAGATCAAGAACATTGGCGTCAGCAACTACGGCGTGCATCATATCCAAGAATTACTTGACTACAAGAACTTGCGAGTCAAGCCGGCAGTCAACCAAGTGGAGCTTCACCCGTGGCTGGCACGGGAGGATCTGGCTAAATTCTGCGGGGACAATGGAATTCAGATGCAGGCGTATTGCCCGTTGACGAGAGCTGAGCGATTTGGAGAGCCCGCGATCAAAGCGCTGTCGAAGAAGTATTCAGTGTCTCCAGCGCAGATATTGATTCGCTGGTCGTTGCAGAAGGTATGTATCTAAACTATGTCATGCTGTGTTTCTCAGAGCATTGTTAACAAGAGTGGCAAATTAGAACTACATTCCTCTGCCTAAGTCGAACAAGAAAGAGAGAATTATCTCCAATTTGGATATCTACGGATTTGAACTGTCAGCTGAGGATATGGAGAGCCTTGACACGAAGGCCTACAAGCCAGTGACATGGGATCCGACAAAATCTGGATTGTAGTGGGGTCATTGGCTTAAGTGGCTATTAAATGAGTCTTTCACTGATTAAGGTGATCTCCATCTGATTAGATAAGATCAAATTCATGCATGTAATGCGCGATGTTCTCATCCAGCGTGAAGAACGATCTAGTCAATAGAAAGTGTTTCAAGAATCATTACGCAACTGTCCATAACAGTTTTGGAATTACTGCTCCAAGTTTTTTTTTCAATTCTTTCATTGTTGTGTCCGATTGGCGTAGAGAAGAAATAGGAGGATAGCCTATATGCAGAGGACGTCACTGTTGTCGACGGCTTAAAAACGTAGCCACTGGTCGTCGAAGCCGCTCATACGGTTGAGAGGTCAGTTATGGCAAGATCAACAAGATTCCAATCGAGCCCTCATATTCAGATCACTACAGTGTTGTCTCGATATAAAGGAATGATTTGGCGCTGGATATGACGAAACTGCTGTATTACCCTCCTTACTGATTCAATTGTGAATCGCTCCATCCGGTCGAGTTATCGCTCGTCCATTTTACAGGATTTTTCCTTGCATCGATTTTCTTTATATCGAGACTTGAATGTAGTGGATATGTGAAATGATGTTAACAACAGTCTGTAGAACAGATCTATAAAAAACTAATGATTTATTATAATACCAAGAAGACATATATTATAGCATAGCACTGATGAGTGTCTTTTCGTGTAAGCAGGCATGGCGTTTTGTTATAATTTCTAATATTTCTGCTATATCATATATTTTGTTAGCATTCAGTAATTGAGTTTGATTATCGTTATACCATCGCGGCTCAAAAAGCTTGTTGAACCCATAGCGAGCGCTCTTATGAATTCAGACGGTTCAATCTGGGATGAAGCCTGCCATTCAAATGCTACCGTACGCCGCGACTGCCTACTACTATGTCTTTTAAACATCAAATATTAGGCATATGTAAAAGATAGCCTCTTGTGTTTCTCAAAAATCCTGCGTACAATGCTCCGGCGACCAATATGGCCACTAAGCTCATCAATACTGGATATCGAAATTGTTCCGGTCGAGCAAAAACAATGGTCGATGCGTAAGAACAAAGCTCAAAAGCGTGCTGAAAAGACGCCTCTGGAAGAAAACGAACCTCTATAATGAGGTTCGACCTTCTAATTAGCTGGAATTCAACGTAGTTGGGAGGAATAACTCCTATGATATAGAATCATGGTGCGGTGGCGGTGGTGAGACGGAAGTGCAACAACGGGAAAGAGATAAGAGTTCGCTTATGTAGACTGACAGGAGCTCAGTCGCTTGTGTTGCAAGAGTCCAACTACAACTCCGATAGCCAATGGCGATTCACCCACGATGATGCTAGTACTTCGGAGGATCGATGTCTCATCTCGGTGGAGGACAAAATTGTGTACATTATGACCAGCCAAAAGCCAAACGAAAAACGCGATCAGAACACACAAAACTGGACAGCAAATATAGTCCAAGCCTCGGCGGGACCCATCCAAACGATCGTCAACGGCATGTCATATTGTACGAGAAATTGAAGGGACCTAGGAGTCGTCGTACTTTTGCGTTAAATAAGGATGCTCGGTGAGCTACGCATTGCATGCTGGCAATATAAATTCAACAATTGAACGGCATTAAGAACTGAAAGAACTCCTTCCAACAGGCGTGCGTTTTTGTGCCCGAACACCCGTTAACTGCAGGTCTACATCTTGGAAGTGGTACTCTTTCGCATTAGCACAGGGGGTTCATTTAAAGCAATACGCAACAGGTTTCTGATCAACCGGTAAATCCGAATAGTCAGCATCACGGCCAATGAGAAAAGAGCAAAATACCGAAGAAGGCAATGAGATAGGGACACGCTGTAGAACACACATCTAATTTCCCATCTCGAACGACAAAGTTACGAGACATTCAACTTCACTAACCGTCCATTATGGCCTCCATCTCACGGAGAAATTGTATGTATGCAAAGTCCATCGATTCATGTCGGGATGCTAATAATGCAAGGGAACGGAGTTATCCTGTGCCGATCAGCAAAATAGCACCAGACTTGAAAGTAATTGGACGGCAGAAACTGTATGAGGAGGTTAGCATCACTATTTAGGTTATCAATTCCACATGAGCTAGATATTTCCGCGGAGGTCAATTACGGCACTGAGAGCCAACTTTTACCGAAGAATATGACATCGTATTGCACATGAGAATCGTCTGTTTTGAGTAGACCAACGCCTGGTGCCTTGGACAGGCGTCTGATGTTTGCCAGACCCAACTCGTAGTTTTCATATTCAAATCCATTACACAATTGTCAGAACGAGCTTGTGAAATGATTCCTTGAAAAATAATAATGACCTCTTTATACTCTTCGTTCTCAGCCAGTTACGAAAAAGGCTTAGTTCGAGGACACAGATCTTTCCGTAGATATCCGATCATGGCCACAGTCATACTCATCATCGTATGGTTCAGAAGTGGCACAGCTTCTTACAGCTTTTATCTTTCTACGACTCAAAGTCTTCCAATGCAAGGTATTGGGAATAATCCACTTCTAACTAGTCTAGACATTCACACTTCCAAAGAAAGAGAATGAACAAGCCACCTCGGACAAAATGTCGAACGGTGTTTAGTGTTGCGACCGAGCTATGAACTGAATATCACGTGCTACCTCCACAAAAGTTAACGCTATCGATAAAGGCAGGCACGCTCAACTTTGTAACAGTATAATCTAAACTTTATGCCATAAAAGCACGCTGTTGTGCATATGCGGCGCATATGCGTGGATTATATCTTTCCGATTGAAATTTCCAGACTGGCTCGAGCTATGGAAAGTCGCCATCGAATATCTAGGGGCGCATTTAATCCAGCCCGACTTCGTAAACTTCCGTTCGATAACAGCAAACAAACTACAACAATAGGTCGTCAACCTTTTGCAATACTGTTTTAGCTATTTTCCTTCCTAGTTCGTCTTTTTTTACTGGTTTTTTTTTTGTGGCGTCCTTACTTATTCTAGTTTGCTGATTATTTGCATATAATGGACGTCCAAACGCAAAGCCGCTCTCGTCCTCGTTTGGCTGCTGCGTTTAGATCGTACTCTAGCTCTCGCTTGCGAGCGGCTACATCCGCTGCGTCTGGAGGAGGCGGAACAGCATCTAATTCTACGAATTCATTGGTAGCGGCGTCTTCTATGCCTACATCACCGTCTGCATCGTCAAGCTCACTTGCTCGACCAAGGTCACATACCACCGGAGGATTGTCACGCCAATTGTTTAGAAACGGGAACGGTGCTAATTCAGCGGATTCATCTGGCGTAGCGGGAGCGAGATTGTCAAGTGCATTGGCTAGTATGAGTGCTTCGCAGATACCCAGCACATCTGGAACAGTATCTATTAACTCCGGAGTGTCAGGCTCACAACAGGAGAATGAGGTCCCGACGTTGCGAATGACGCCGTTCATAGATCACTCTTCGACCACTCCGGCGTTGTATTTCGAGCCTATTGAGCGCAAAGGCATGACTGGAAATATCATTCGGCTGGGCCGATACACTGATAAGAAGGACAACAAGAGCACCGTTAATGGGTCCGAAGATGCCCATCTGGCGCCGGTAGTTTTCAAATCCAAGGTGGTGTCTCGCGCTCATGCAGAGTTGTGGGTAGAAAATGGGCAGTGGTACGTCAAGGACGTAAAGTCATCTTCTGGAACGTTTTTGAACCATATTCGCTTGTCGTCGGCATGTCAGGTGTCGCAACCGTTCCCAATCAAAGACGGAGATATGCTTCAGTTGGGGATGGACTTCCGAGGAGGAGCAGAGGAAGTCTACAAATGCGTTCGCATGCGTCTGGAAGTCAACAGGAGCTGGCAGAAACGAATCAACCTGTTTAATGCATCTGCACATTCGAACCTTCGAATTCTTACCAGTGCGATCAGGGAGCCTGCCACAGGAGGTGCTGGCGGGCAGATTGGCCAGTCTCAAGAATGCAGCATATGCCTGGTGTCTGTATCACCATGTCAAGCACTCTTTGTGGCGCCCTGCTCCCATGTTTGGCATTATAAGTGCATTCGGCCGATCGTCATAAAGGCATACCCGCAGTTTCTTTGTCCAAATTGCAGGGCAGTGTGTGATTTGGAGGCGGACGTTGAAATACCGGAGCCAATGTTCACATCGGAGCAAGAGTCTGCAACAACCAGCGAGAACGATGAACAGACTGGCGAGGACACGACGGCAACAGCGACAGCGCAGGTGATGGGCACGGCAGCCTCGGGGACTCCAGCGATGACTACTAATCCGGCGACTCCATCTAACGAAGCTGGCCCTTATGTTTTTGACGGGATGCTTCTGGATGTTGAACACGAAGACGATGGGCAGCCCAAGCCGTTTCTGGATGCTCATGACATTGTTTCGTCCTCATCAACTTCGTCCGCGGAACCGATGATCGTGAACTCATAGGATTGTGATACTGAACAGCAGAGGCTGTACCGTCATTTTTTCAAAAGCATTGCATTTCCATCTTTATAGTGCGTACTAGCTTCCACAAGCTGGTGCTTGCTCTATCGATTGCGAACTCGTGCTTATTCAGGTTTTTTAATTATTCAGATTTCATTTTATCTTCCCTAGTGATCATGGATTTCATGATTATTATATTTAGGTCTATGATTTTTTATTATTGTTACTACTATTATAAATTATTAGGAGTATTTGATTTTGGCGTTTGATACTCGTTTCTCGTTTATGTTTTCCTATCGTCTCTCATATTTTTTTGTTTTCAGGTAAAGTTGTTATGAGTCTAATGTACTTCGCGTCTGTTCCAAGTGTTTATATGTCCTACCTTGAATTACCTACATCTCGTAATAAAGTCATGGAATGCATATTTTTTAATTCATTCAACTTCATTGGTCTTATTTTCAAACGAGCGCAACGCCGATCACTATAACATGAAGTGGAGATTTGCAGATACACAATGTAATAATACCCCGCATGCGGTGCCGTATAGCTTGGCAGTATCCACACACAAAACGAAGATATCTACATCTAGTTAACCGATATAGTGGAACGATAATTGTTCCATGAAAAGATAATTTCCAAAAAAAAAATGGTCTCTGGCGGGATCGAACCGCCGATCCTCGCGTTTCACAAGAAATTAAACTTATTAGCACGATGCCTTAACCAACTGGGCCAAGAGACCAATAGATAATAACAATTTTTATTGAGCAAATAAATTCTGGTCGAGGATCGAAATCATTTCATGTTACATCATCCAAATAGCATCTAGTCGGTCCATTATTTCCCCACATTGAACCGTTCGATCATTGGAATATAGCTTGTGGTTATAGAATTTAAAAGGCAGGGCAGACATGTCACGGAATTTCCAGAAAGCATGCTGAAATACTGCTGTAGATGGTTTGAACTGAGGTCGTCACTCGGATGTAGCTTAGAGTCAGCCGGTCAATACTCGAAATACTCGTACTCCAAACTGGAATATGACGAGCCGGCAAAATCGTTCATTCCAGTTGCATGGGTGCCGGACCAATTGAAGTGCTCGTGATCAGCAATGAGTAAGGTTCAATGTTACCTCAGTCTGGCAGTTGCTGTTTAGTCGGTGACAGGTTGCTTGCGGTTAGTACAGGAGCACGAAGTCCACGACTATTCTCTGGATAAATTGTAGTTGCTAAACTGTTGCTATGGCATAGGAAAAGTGTAGTAGTGTCTGTCTTGTAATGACGGACTGTCTGAAGGACGGTCAGATGTTGATATCAAGCACACACTACAATCCGAAGAAGACAACTGTCAAAGCCGCAGTCACAGTGACAGCTGTCGAGGCGACTGTCGCCCTAGTGAGCACAGATTACGGCAGGCAGCAATAGGGCGCGAAGTCTGAAGTTCTTCACGTCGCTAAGCAAACCGAGAGTGAAGCTCATTGTCGGCTTTAGATCAGATACTTCAAATTGGGAGGGGCAACTTGGAGTTTGCGAGCACGTCTAGTCACCGGAGAGTTAATGTTCGGCGTATACTGTTCGCTCGACTCAAGTTCGTAAGTAGGTATATAGAAAATTACCTGTCCATGATGGCGAAAATGAATTACAGTCGCCGTTTCAACCGAATTGCTACATTCTAGATATAGTTCGTTACTTGAGTCATTGCAGGACATTTTGGTACTACGGTGCTCTTATTGCTTAGGATCCTCCCGCGGCATCGTCCGCCCGTGCAGCAAGTCCAAGATGTGGCGGAAGCTTGTATGGAAGGGTACTAACGGTTCGGTTCACGTCGGAAATAAATTGAAATGGCTTGTGAGGGAGCCAGACGATATGTCAAATTATGATGATTTCACTGTTGCTTTGTTGAATGCTGGGTAAGCTGTTCGTTTCTGAAGGCTTCATATGATTTACTGTTTTCTTGCTATGTATGCCCTTAGTCTTGAGGTGATTGGGAGCGATATTTCTGCCTTGGCAGAGGGTCTTACAAAAGGAACACCTTCCATGAGATGTGAACAGCAGTATGAGACTCCAGTTTCCTAAATTTCTAGATTGATGATTTACTGAATTAGCTAAAAGATTATAATTTAACTATATCTGGTGCATATCTTCTCTGATTACCATAAAACTCCAAAGAAATAGCGCATATACAACACCACTAAGCGCACAAACGCAGACTTGACCAGCATCCGAAACCAACTGCGATAATATAGACGAACAGTTCCATAATCCCCACTCACGCGATGGCTGTTGAGCCGCCGAAGATCTTGTTCTCTCGTTCCCTTGTAACTCTGGAAGAGCGGTCTTCATTGTCACACTGTAGCAGAAGGAGAGAGTGCTTGAGCAAGTTGTAGGATGAGTAGTAATCCGCGGGACTCCTCTCTGCTTGTCTATTTGGAAGTCATCTCCAGGCAATCTCGAGAGGCGTGGCTTGGTCGCAGTAATAGATTCAAACGGAATCAACTTGCTTTTCATAGCATACAAGTGCAGCTGCTGATGCCGTAACGCATAGCAATCAGGATCAAGTTGTATAGCCACGAGAAACGCGTACTCCTGGAAACTTAGCAATTGTTTCAATCCCAGCCAGGTGAGATGTCGAAGTAGTTTCAATGGTAGCCCAAGTTTACATGTGTCTCAAAGAGCGATCTCGCTAGCTGCGAGGCCACCAACTCGGCCCTACCTTACAACTCGAGAACGTCCTCAGTCGATGGCTGACCACGCCGTTCCTCCGAAAAGGGCGAAACGTACCACCACCGACGATGCAAGGTGGGATGATGATTCGCATCGGCCGTGCTAATTTGTAACGCTAGCGAAAAAGTGCTACCCTGCAACGGAACTTGCCGCCACAAGCTTCGCCATCATCTTAATAAGTCTGTACGACCCTTCTGGAGCCATAGCCATGGCATTGCAATTGAAATGTTAGTAGATAAGGATAGATTGGCGAACTAATGTATAATTTTCAGGCCGAGCAAGCCACTAGAAGATGTAATCAGACTCGGGGCTAGAGAACTACAGTGGGAGTATCCAGACCTAATTGTCAATAAAATTAGTTATTATTGCATGTTGTTGCATGCCTGTTGCATGTCCCTTTGTGATTATGTACATTGGTTGATCAACCGCTAATTACATGTGTGCTGTGGTACGCTCTTGAGCTGTTGAACGGCGAGTCAACTGCCGGTTGGTGCTAGCTTTGAGCAGGGGTCTGAGCCAGGTTGGAGCGTTGTGGATGGCTGAGCTTTCTTTGGCGCGGCGGGCGCCGCCTCCTGAACGTCTCGAGGAGTTGCGATGGCTGGATGTTCTGGCTGGTCGGAGTCGGTCCAGCGTCGAGAAAATGTGTCGTCGAGATTCTCCAAGCTGAGATCTGAATAGCTGTGCTCGGCGAGCTGATTGAGCTGGCTGAGATCGTAGTCATGGTCGGAGTCATCGTCTATGCTGTCGTCTGCGGTGTCTAAGGGATCAAGTTGGATGCTGGTGCGGATATAAGGTCCTGCTTTGAGGTGCATGCCATTTTGCGCTTCCACGGACGCGTCGTGCGAAAGCATCTTCCGAGGACAATTTCGAGGCTCGATGGATATATCAGGGACGACACGGCAGACCGGGGTGTTTCGAATCAATATGCGGAACCATGCCTTTTATGTGGGAATCCGCGACATCATCGGCTGCACGAGCCCCCCCAAACCTCGATAACTGGAGGAGCTCGAGAGGCGGAAGCCACAGCAGGGCCTCCTGTCGAGTTCCATTAGAGGTTTCGCTTCCTTCACTTTTCTTCGGGAGCTTAGCTGGTCCCAGCATCTCCCAAGATGACTAAGGGCTTGGCGGCTACTGCCGCCAATACCGTTGCCGTTACGCCTGCAAGATAGTAGTGGCTGCTGCTGCTACGACCAGCGAGGTATAATGTTGGGCGTAGAGTTTGGCGCCGTGTGAGCTGCTGTTAGTGAGAGAGAGCTGTTAGTGAAACAGCAAATGGACAGAGTGGCAGGCCACTAGACAGCCACTAGACAGACAGAAACCGCATTGAGCCTTGTACGGAGCCGTACGCACAGGGCAGCGCGAGTGCTAGCATGGCGTGATGCAGTAGGCAAATACGCATGGCAAGAGTTTCATCCGCCGGTTCACGCAGGCGCAAGCATGGCACACTATACGGTCTCTAGTGTAAATTCCCAGTGGAGCCCTGGTGGAGACGTAGTGGAGTCGTAATGGAATCATGGCATGGTGTAGTGTAAAATCGTAGGAACGCTCTGGCAACGCTCTGGCAACCGTTCTTTGGCAGCGCCGCAGTGCCAGAGGACATAGCAACAACAAGCAGCGAAAGCCGAAACACCGATATCACCCGGCCAGCCGTGCGCAGAGCTGCTCGGAGGTAGTAAGTGGAAGTAGTGGAAGCAGCAGAAACGTTCTTTAGAAGGACCGTGGACAAGAACAGTTGAGTAAACAGGCAAAAGCAAGCGTACACTGCGCGGCACGACAGGGAAATCGACGATCGGGACTCGGCATTCGGCAATTGCAGCTCTTGCTTGATGCTATGCCATATTATTAACTATAGCATGACATATATAGAACAGCCTGAGAATTGCATCGAATAGCTTGCGGTAAAAATCCGCAGGGTAAGCGAAGCTATCCCTGAGCTGTCCTTAAGCCAAGTCTTTTAGCCTACTCGTAAGCTAAGTTATCTATACTTATAGCATCTCTATATGTGGTCTACCTGTGAGCTAGCTATAAGCTGTCCTCAGGCTAACTTACAGCTACTCTGCAGGATAGCAGAAATAGAGCAGAATACAACAGCAGCCCTTAATAACAGAGCATATCGGAACTGTAATCGTCAGAGCAAATGGAGTATAGAATTCCTGAAATTATTGCTTCTAAAATTACTACTCCTGAAAATGCTACTCCTGAACTTCTACTAAAGACTACGTCTGAAATGCTATCGCTTTGAAATTTGAAATTAACATCTACCAACTTTTGTTTTAATACATTATCTTTTTATTCTTTCATTTCTATTTAATTTTGTATTTGATTGACAGGTATTATTGTCAACAATCAACGCTCCATGTGGTCTGCCACGACGGACTGCTGCAAGATCGCATGCATTAAATTCTCAATTCAACGTACCGGAGACGTCTTTAAAAACTGCCCAGATCAGTACAAATAGCTACCGTCACTTTGGACTAGACTCTCCACGGTCATCACTCTCACCGTACGCATCGCTTCGTCGCCTCACGTCCTCAAGTACATTGAGCGAGAAAAACGCCAAAATGTACAAGCGCAGCTGGTAGCTGGTAGCTGGCTGTCTATAGAACGAATTTGAGATGTTGCAAAGACAACTTGAGTGGATTGATCGCAAGGAGCGCTTGCGATAGACCATAACGAGCAAGCCGGTGGAATTCCCGTCAGTGACTAAAAGAGCAACTGGCCGATTTCGTCACTGTGGTAACGGCAAGGACACTGCGTCAGGGTAAGAAGCCTCATGCAGAATATGCATAGCAGGGTAACAAAGGGAGAACCTTTAGCCAGGGTAACATTTGAGCAACCACGCGGCGTCACGCTTATGTGGTGGTGCACCTCTCGAATCTGCCGTGGCGCAGAAGGCGCCGCTGTGCCACTTCGCGGACAGAACAGGCATAAACGCACAGTGCGACTCGTGCTTGCTTAGGTGCAAACTGCGGCTGGCGAGCGGCAAATCGTTGCCTATGCTCAGATATACTGGTACCATGCTGTGGTATACTCAATTGTCAGCGGGTCAGCGATAACGACTGCATTCTGTGTGGATCTCAGCCAGTAAGACACAGCGAGCTGGCCGTGCTTGAGCTTTTGCGGTGTGTATAGGCGGCGGGTAATTTCCGTGGAGGTTAAGGGTCACGTGCAGTGCCGTACGTTTGTCACGAAAACTGGGCTCGGGACACAAATCGCGGAGGCTGGTGTGCCCCCTATATGGCGTAACTGCGCGCGCGTATGCCGGTTGCAGCTGCAGAAGCGACGCAGCGCGGAACCCCCTTGCAGGCTCTCCGACAAGTCCGACGGGCTGCGGACAAGATCTGGACCTTTTCACAGTCCGGACCCGTTGTGCTCCTCCCGCCCTGTCGCACTTTTCTCTGCTATCACCAAATTTTCGCTGTATCATCTTTTCTAATCGCAATCGCTTCAGCTAAGCTACAAACTCGCAGGATTACCTTGGCCATACATCTGCTGTTATAGTATACTGCTTCTTTTTGCTTCAGTCTTTGGTTGCATCGATTAGCTGCAGTTGACTACAGTCAGTGTTTGCTTACCGTGTGCTTGGTTCTCATAGCTTTTGTAATGCTTACGTCCTTGTCGTTTGGCATGCCTACAGGCCTGCTTGTCGGTCTGCCGGACTTGCCATCTATGATGTCGTTTTGGAAGATGTGGTCGCTGGACGGTTGTGCGCCGGTTCTACGGTCCAGGGACTTGGACGTTATCCGCGATCACAGTCGGTTCTCGCCGTTGTCTTCGTTTTCCCTCCTTTATCAGCTCTTTTCCCGGAGTCTGTCGCAGTTTGCGCAGTTTGCGCAACCGCGATGGTCCTCAAAGCCTGCAGCGTCGTCAAAGGTGATGAAGCAGGGCTTGTTTCCGCAGATTATGCTGGATGTGGCGCTATCGTCGTCCGACAAATTGGCGCAGACTGCTACTCCGTGCTCGACTACTGGCGAAATGAGCTACGTGCAGGTTAGAAACGCAGGCGGCGAAATCATCGGCTACGACCTTGCTGATCAACAGTTTTCGGTGCTTGGTAACACACAACCATTTGTCTCGTATGTGTCCCAGCAAATACCTATACCCGTCGAGCATGCTCAGCTCTCCCCACATTTACAGGCCCAGCAGCAGCTCATGTTTAATCCCTCAGTGGCCGAAGGCAGCAATTTCCTCGAAAAGCTGGACGAGTTGGAGGAGTATATCGCTGAGATGCGCAACAAGATCGCCTCCCGCTCGATTTCCTCGGGCTCCCTCTATAATTACTCCAACCCTTCCTCAATCTCGCCTGATGCTGTCACTCCAGCCGCGGCAGCTGTTAGCACCGATCGAGTTACTGCAGCGACTCCATATATGCGTCCATCTGTCCAGCAGTCTTCTGGCTCGCCAGCTTCCTCAATACCAGGCGCACAGCTCCTGGACGTCAATTTCAGTACGGCTTTATTTGATGCAGTCTCGTCCATGTCCTCTGACGGAGAGTCAACTTGGTCTCCACCGGAGCTTGCTCACGATAGTCCGTCTGACAATGCGTCCCCGGGCAGCGTTTCGCTGGATGAGTCCGCGGCATCGTCAAATAGCAGTAACGCACAGTTTGGCTTCTCAGACCCTATGGCGCCCTATATGTCGTACGCTCAGGAGCTCAATGCTGTTTCATCCCAGCCTGTTATGCCTGCAGAGATGAACGCCTCAGCTGATCTGATGTCGAACATGATGACGTCGTACTTGGAGCAGCCGCTCATGATTCCCCCAGTGGCTGCCGCTTATGACAACCAGAAAGCCGAGTTTGACGCGTCGCACATCGATTACATGTTGCAGCATCCGTCGTCAGATGACGAGTTCAAGATAGATAGCATTCCTCAGCCCTCGGTGTCCCCGAGTGAGCAGCAGTACATGTCTGCATATCAGTTTCGGACGGCTCAGACCGTCAAACCGCGAGGACTGTCGGATTCGTTTTCTCCCAGTTCCTCCTTACCATCACCATCAAATTCCATGACGTCTAACCAGTCACCCATATCATCGTCGGGCTCGACGTCGCCATCGCCGTCTAAGCAGGACTCCCAGTTGCCGACTACCTTTCAGTGCCCGCACTGCCCTAGCAAATTCAGAATCAAAGGATATCTAACTCGACACCTGAAAAAGCATTCTGTCACCAAGGCATATACGTGTCCGTTCTTCGATCCCGCCTCGGCTATGCCGTGTCACTCTACCGGTGGCTTTTCACGGCGAGACACTTACAAAACTCATCTGAAGAGCCGGCATTTCGTATATCCTGCAGGCACTCGATCCGACCAGCGTTCTGGCATGCGTGGATGGTGTGCGTCCTGTGGCATGCAATTTTCTTGCAACGAGCACTGGGTCGAGAACCATGTGGAGGGTGGTGAATGTCGGGCAATCAACGGCAGTGTCTTTGCTTGAGTTTTAGTTGGTGAGTTGAAAGGATTTGGAAACGGTTATATGGGCGGTTTGAATATTTAATAGGTACAGATGTTTTGGTTAGTCATTGCTACGAGTATGTGTGCTGTAATATGAGTTTCACACTTTTTTCTTCTTGAGCTTTTTATTTGCTATATCTTTGATTCTAGTATTTCACGTTATTTTTGTTTACCGACGGAGTTTAAAATGTACATGTACAAGCTTTCTATGAAGTTAGCGATATTCTTTAATTTTTTTTGATTCAGAGATTAGCAGATAATTTAGTTATTTTTGAAATTATATCTACGATCTTGATATATGATTTCAGTATCCTTCAGCTTTAGTCTTTTTGGTATATACTATACATACATTACTTATAGAACACAATAATTTAACTACTTTCACGAGCTGCTCGGCTCTGCCACCTTGTAGACAACGCAAACACTGCCGCCTCCCATAGGTCCCTGTCCCTCTCCTCCACCAGAAACATACACATCGGAAGAGCCCCACAGACCGGCAACAAGTCCACCAACCGCAGCTCGCGCATGTCGAGTGCCCTGAATGTCACTGTCGGTCATCATTGTATGTCTGAGGCCCCTAACGACACCGTCAGTGGAAGGCTCAGCCTTCACGAATACCTGAACAGGAGTATTTCCGTCCTCGCTAGCCTTGGTAACGAGAGGATACAGGCCCTTGAAGTCAATGGCATCGGCCATGTATCCGTGTACAGCCCGAAATGGGTTGCTAGCCTTGTCAGAGACGGCCAAAACAACAATGTGGCAGTTCTCGAGCTCAGCCCCGGAGGAGCACGACGCACGCGACGACCATCCTTCGACACCATACGACTCCAGGGACGCCGTGAGGTCGCTTTCCTTGATTTCGCCGAGAGCGAGCGAGATCCCGAGCGCAGCAGCCAGACGAGAGTAGCCCATCGATTTGTAGGTTTCAGTCGTGATGCATGGCTTCGCGGAGGCAGCGACCTTGGCAGTTGTCAGCAACGGACACTTGATCAAGACCATATGGACTTGGTCGGCTGAGACCTCAAGACCCTTCATCAGCTTGGCCACTTCCGTTGCGACCTCGTGCGCTTGCAGTTCAGTGCCCATCTCGTAAGGCAAAAAGTCCCGTGTGTGGCCTACAGCAGCGACCAGACCGGCGTCGTATTTCTTTGAGCCGTCTTCCAGTAGATGATCCTTCTCTTTGACTACGAGGGATACGTGTGGGCTGAGTACTCCCTCAGTACCACCGGAGAAGACGCTGATGCCGTCCTGGGCCTTCAACAGGGGATCCCAGACAGTGGCCGACAGCATGCGAGTGAAATCGTTCACGCATCCATTTCCCTCGGTTTTTCCAATAACAGCAATCAAATCGGATGCGCTGTAACTCTGAGAAGACGTGATCAGGGTCGAAAACGGAGTCAAGTCTCCCGGATTAGCAGTCGTGGCTTTCAGAATTCCGACACCAGTCATTATGTATTGTTTTTCTATCAGAGATCCCTTACAAGGTCAATTGAGTGTTCACACCGAAAAATGTCAAGCTAATAACTATCAACTAAAATAAAAGAAAAGAACAATAAAGAGCAGAGATTGGATTCTTCTTTACAATTAAGACAGCGAACAGAGTGGAGAAGACCGAGAAATAGAAAGACTCGGAGTGCGCCGACAAACCCAAATTAAGATTTAGCACTTATTCGGTTGCAGGTTATCTATAGTTACCCGGACATATATATTTGCTTTAGCCAAACCCGAGTTTGGTTGCCGGAGGGCTGCGAATTGAACGGTCAATCAGGTTTGAGCGTCGAAATAATGATCTTAAAACGTAAAGCATTGTGCAATTGATGGCTGGCGCGCGCTCTCACTTACGGCGAAGATTACACTAGATCAAGAGTTTGTAGTTGTTCATATTTTGTGTCATTAAGCGACATAGATCCAGCAGGGTAGCATTGGCGACATGCGAGTTTATGGATGCAGGTCCTGCGGATCATGCCTGTTAGAAAGATGGTATAAGATCCCTTCAATACGAATGCAATTCAGCATTGGCAGTGTCGGCAGTTCCTCTGATCTGCTCTAGCATTAATAAATTTCATTCACAACTATAGGACTTGCTGTTCTCAAGAACTCGTTGATAGCAGACATATAGCTAACGTCAGACGCTCTACATGCGGCTAGCATTGATAATATCCTATATTAGAGACTTGTAACATTGATATTAAGAATCTAGTACTAATGATAGAAGGATCTACAGATCTTCCTGATAATAAAAATCTTTCTACTTTCTTCTGGATCATCGATGCCCAGCATTTGTCTCGTCCATACTTCTGCTGCTTCCCCGCTACTTCTTGACACCTACAGAAAGAGAACGCAGTCATTCTACGTCAGGAGTTCCGAAATGAACTTGCTGTTGCCTTCGTGCGGTCCTTCGCTACTCAATTGGTTCTCAATTGGCATCCGGTTGCCGGGGCCTTCTCCGTTGCAACCATTGGAAAACCGTGAAATTCCTACCATACTGCTAGATGCAGCTCCGTTAATATAGATCAGTGACTCGCACCTCAACTTAATGCATGGACCTGTCATGAGAAGATGAAGATTTCTGGCAAATGCGTCGCACGCAAAAGACTCGGAAGACAAATAAACCTTTACGTGATAGAGGTGACCGATACAAAAGAGATCCAGCTGTGGACGACAAAGCCATCACCGAATAGAAGCTACTTCAAAAAGTGGTCGCCATCAGCTTCAATAATTGATCGACATGGCGGCATCATCACAATCACGACACATCATCGAAAACTATCACGCCTGTGTTCTGCCAACTGGGAAATTACTGAATCGGCCGACTAAAAGTGAAGATAATACCTTCCGCTTATGTATTAAACCATTGAGCATGGGACTGGTCCGCTCGATAGCATATGCTTCTACGTGTTACTCTGCAATAAATACTACCGTCGTAATCATACTTCGCTTCCTCTGTAGTCAGTGCTTAAACCTGCAATATTTTTCATTTCAAATATTTGCACCGTATTGCATCGTATTGCACAAACATCACATGTTGATACATGATTAGAGAGCAAGTTATCGAAGATGTGTTTATTAAAATATTACTGATTCAGTTTTTCTTTCACCAATTGCCAAAATGTTTCAATCTTAACCTAACTTCAGAGCTTAGGCTGAAGCGCCGTTCGAAGCCTCGTAGTTAGTCAACACAGCGACCTTCTCTGCGGAGGCAGACGATTTGTCAAAAACATAGTACACCCATTCCTTCGCTAATCTCTTTGCCAACTCGAGTCCAACCACTCGTTGACCCATGCACAGGATGTGTGCATCGTTGCTAAGGATGCTTCGCTCGACACTGTAGCTGTCATGAGCTGTCACTGCCCGGATGCCGGCAACTTTGTTCGCAGATATCGCCACCCCAAGTCCAGTGCCGCAGATGAGAATGCCACGGTCACACTCTCCGTTCGCAATTTTCTCAGCCGCCGCAATTGCAATGCTAGGGTACGCAGTCTTATCCGACGACGCCTTCACACCAACATCCACAATCGAGCCAACACATTCATGCGATGACAGAGTCGCAATCAGCGCATCTTTATATGCCACTCCAGCTTCGTCACATCCTATCACGAGTCTCCATTTTGGGGTCTGTCCAGTAGCTGCCATGTCGTCGTAAGTTTGTATGTTATATATATGTGTATATTCAATATATCTCTGTAACTCTGGGTTCTTCTAGTTCCTTGTGAAAACCGATTTCTATGAAAAAAGCTGATTAATTTTAACGAACCAGCGCTCTGCAGCGTGTCAGCTAGTCTTTATAAACGAGGTCCTTAAAGAGTCACATGATCGCTTCGTAAACCGTGCATATACTTTCCGTTTCACTCTACCGAATGTCGGGGTTTGTGCGGCTCAATTAATAATTCGGTAAGGTTGCCATAATAGGCAGTTCCGGAACACGTTAAAACCAGCTTCGCCTGAAATCCCGATACCTCGGTATTAATTCCGAGAAGCTCCGAAATTGCTGTTTTTGGAATCGGAAACGTCACTTGGTCTCTTCTCGGGTTGTGCATGCAAAATAGGGATAGCGCAGTCATGGCCGGATATATTGGATCGGAAAGTAAAATATAAATTTAGAGAAAGAATAAAATCAACGTATGATCGCTTGTCATCGTTATGAATTGTTAAAATACATCAGGACGTGAGCACTGTTATCTCGAATCTAACTGAAAAAGTTGCTGAATCATTAAAGATACTAGCATTTGGTAAAGTTCAATGGCTACGAAACACTTTTTTCCTTCCACTGATGGATTGGTGGATTTGGCGTTAAAGGGGGTTGTGGCGTCTCATGACGACCTAGGACTTCTTGTCGACGATAGAGTAGTATTCCAAAAATCTCACAATCCAGCAAATGTCTCTGTCTTGTGCGGTGGTGGCTCAGGACATGAGCCGGCACATGCAGGCTTCGTTGGCGAGGGCATGCTGGCTGCTGCGGTCTGCGGAGACGTGTTTGCCAGTCCAAGTGCAAGACAGGTCGAGAATGCGTGCAAGGTTGTGCCATCCGAGAAAGGTTTTGTTTTTGTGGTTACGAACTATACTGGTGACATGTTGCATTTTGGCCTTGCTTGCGAAAAGATGAACGCGCAAGCAGCAAAAACAGGTGGTGTCAAGGTGGCAGTGGTTCTGGCAGCTGATGACGTGGCCGTTGGAAGAAAGAACGGTGGCCTGGTCGGCCGAAGAGGATTGGCCGGAATGAACGTTCTCTCAAAGGTGTTGGGAAGTGCGTCCAGCAACGGCTTGGATTTCGACAAAATAGTCGAATTGGGAAAGAAAATGGAGAACAGTTTGGTTACGATCAGTGCTGGACTAGATCACTGTCATGTTCCTGGACGAAATGATGCTTATGGAGCGTTGGGTAGCACAACAATGGAAATTGGTTTGGGTATCCACAATGAGCCGGTAAGGAGAATTGGTTTGATATGACAGTTAAAGGAAGTATCTGACTTATAAATAGGGTGTCAGAACGGTCTCTCCGATTCCTTCTGTTCGTGATTTGGTCTCTGAAATGCTATCTTACTTGATTAACGAGAACGATGCCGACAGGGCCTACACAAAATTTTCCCCAGGTGACAAGGTCGTGCTGATGATCAACAATCTCGGTGGCGTATCGACTCTCGAACTGCGGGCTATGACCCAAGTCGTCATCGAGCTGTTGCAGAGTGAATACAATATTCCGCTCGTTCGTGTCGTTGCGGGTACTTTCACGTCATCTCTAAACGCCAATGCCTTGTCGATTACTCTCTTTAATGCGTCTGTTGCTGCCACACCGTCTGTTCCAGTCGAAAAAGTCCTAGAGTTCCTGGATTATCCTGCAGACACACTTTGCTGGCCCCAGTCGCGTCCGGTATCCAGTAAGTCGACCGAGTTCTCTCTGCCCGCACCGAAAGCCCACGAAGAGGCTGCTGTTGATGTCATTGTTGATCCTGCAATGCTTGAAAACAAGCTGCGCAAGGCGGCTCAGAACGTCATCGACGCCGAGCCTCAGTTAACTGAGTGGGACACCAAGATGGGCGACGGTGACTGTGGAACGACTGTAGAGTCTGGAGCACTTGCTGTTCTGTCAGCATTGGACTCAGGTCTCGCCAAAAAAGGTTCAATTTTGCAAGTAGTAGACGCTATTGTAGATATTACGGAGACTAAGATGGGGGGAACCTTGGGCGCCATATTTGGGATATTCTTTGCTTCTTTCCTGAACTCCTTACGGACATTGGCTATTACCGAACCTAGCCACGATCCGACATTAATTGTCGCCAGGTCGGCAAAGGAAGCAATGCTCAAGCTGCGAACCCATACGCCAGCAAAGGTAGGCGATCGAACTGTAATGGACGTGTTGATCCCTTTTGTAGAGTCGTTTGCATCAACTTGTAACATCTCCGAGGCCGTTGAGGAAGCAAAGAAAGCTGCTGAGAGCACAATGAAGCTCAAGCCTCAGCTCGGCAGAGCTACGTACGTGGGTGGCTTAGATACCGCCGATATTCTTCCACCTGACCCTGGAGCATGGGCGTTGTATGAGATCGTGAAGGGTTTGGCGGAGAATTGAGAATATCTCGCGGCAATTGCCTGAATGAGAAATGCCGTAATGTACTAATACTTTTTTGTTAATTTAAATCTTGTTTAACAATACATCATCGGAAATTTATCAATCACGAGATTTTTGATATTTGTTAGCATCTCTAAGTGACCTCTTTTCAACTTATATAAACCATTATACCGCTAAATTTTCATGCTCGTATAGTATATTCCAAAAAGAAAACTGATACTATGGCTGCATCAAATCGCCCGCCGCTGCTAGGCATCTCTTTGAAGATGTACTTCTCGCCAGCTAGAACTCAATCTTACATGTCAACGTTTTCAAGCGTAATTCCTCAAGCAGTGTCGAAGGGTGTCGACGTCTTCCTGATCTCCGATTTTCTCTCTATTTCCAATGCATCAGAAATCCTGTTACGAGGCCAAGGTGCTCTAAAAGCCAGCGAACCACGCGGCTTGAACGACTCCACCGGACACATTTCTATCGGTGCACAGGACTGTTTCTGGGACCTCGAGGGTGCTTACACCGGCGAAATATCACCGCTGCACCTTGCAGATCTTGGAGTGCGGTTTGTCGAGTTAGGCCATGCCGAACGCAGAAGACTTTTCCACGAAACTGACGAGATCGTTGCCAAGAAGTCCAAGGCAGCCGTGCAGGCCGGATTGGTTCCCCTGGTCTGTGTCGGAGAGCTGACGGAAGAAGAAGGGGAGCAGGGTATTAAAAATGCAGTGGACTTTGTAGGCAACCAGATCTTGGCCGTTCTAGGAGTCTTGGAGCCAGAAGCCGAGGTTGTTTTTGCGTATGAGCCTGTCTGGGCAATAGGCAAGCCCAAGCCCGCGGGCTATAGCTATATCAACAGTGTTTGCCACGGCCTTAGAGAAGTAATTGACCAGACAGGAAGAAGCGGTATGTGCAGAATCATCTACGGAGGTGCGGCTGGGCCAGGCTTGTTTGGATCACTGTGCAAGGACGTCGATGGACTTTTTGTTGGTAGATTCGGGCACGATGTTGAGAATTTCCATAAAATGTTAACAGAAGTCGCAGAAAGAAAAGAAAAACTGTCCGGCTAATAGATCGAAGGTTGATGAAAAGCTTATAGTAAATAGCTATTTTCGTTGTCTAAGCAACTCAAATTATAAAAACTATATGTATGTACATGCTTTAGATTACAACAGGGTAGGATTACTATCCGAAATCAATCTCTATCTTACTTTCTCACCACAAGATTTGCAAACTGGAAGAGCTTCAAACTCGGCCTCGGTGTCGGCGGCGTCGTCACGATATATAACAAATATCCTAAATCCAACATGCTTATCTAGATCTATACACCACTGCCATATACGTGCACGAGAGAGTCGGTCGTCTAGGAGATGGATTATCAATTTCAGTTGGAAAATCAACGGTAGCGTTCCGATCATCTGAGGATGCGCAACTATTTTTTCTATGGCCTGACATACACGCATACTATGCCTGAAAATTTCCTGTTTCATGAAGTAGCTAACTAACTCTGGTGTCCGTTCTTCCTCTTTGAGATTATTGAGTTCTGCCACAGGCGGTAGTGCAATCACTGTTGAACTGTTCAGACAGTAAGGATAAACAGTTCGAAGTAAATTCAGACAATCCACCTTTGCACCATGCCAGATAGTCATCATCGATGTAATGGGCAGCTGCTCGTACGAAATCGGTGGTTTAAAAAAATGGGTACTGGTCCATTGCTCCAGATCACCGTTCGCAGACAGACATATGCTAGATTCATGTACCGTGATATCGGCACTACATCCATTCTCCATCAACCAATTTGAATATTCTCTATGCCAGTCGTCAATTTGCTGATTAATATCCAAAATATTCTTGTAAATTTGAAGAAATTGTGCCTTTTCAGCAGAAGACGAAGGCTGACAAATTGTGCCATTACAACTTGTACCACTAAGGTTCCCGATTCTGTAAAGCATCTCTTTGGCATTTGAAAGGAACAATAACAAATCAAAGAACTTCTGATGAATCGGCTTCTCCATGTGCTCCCATGGTATGGTCAACCAATCCTTGTCCGACATATAAGATGACCTTTTATGCGCAAGCTGGTACAGTACCATTATACCACGCGTGGAATGGAAAATCAAAGCGCCTAGTCCAGATTTGAAAGTATCTGGTCCACACAACTCCATGAGCTTGTAAACTCCATCCATCAAACTGTCGATTGACGTTTTATGGGTACTATAAAAGGTTTCGTAGAGACTCAATAGCAATGCGGCGGATACAGTGGCACCTTTTAGATGCATGCTCGCTGGACTACTTGACGGGCAACTCAGTGCGGTATTGACCAATGTTCTTTGCTCCTTTAGCGCTTCTATGTAGTATCTCCTTGAAAGATCCTCGAAAGATCGATTACCGTGCACACGACTAAAATGGCCAATAATCACAGCTCTAGAAGCTGCCCTCAATGCCAGGCACCCTGAGCTTGAGGAGAAAAACTGCGGTACGGTGCTAACCCACGGATCAAAAACGGAGCCAGGAAGGCAAAACTGTGAAGATATCTGGTTGGTTTTGAAGCTAGATTCCATGGAAAAGGTCGTATTAAAGTGTGCAAGAAAAAGGGCATCAAAAAGAGACTCTGTTTTCGGACGATATGTTAAGTTCAAGGTAAGACTTGAATCAGATGATGAAGACCAAGAATCCGGAGAAGTGCTGAAATATTCTGGAGAGCTAGAACCAGAAGGTGGCTGCCAACTCGATAGTTCGTTTGATGAGGAAGATGGCGCCGATAGTGGCGACTCGGATTCTGATATAACCAGCTGCTTACAGTCTTCAACTTGATGAGGCTCCATGTAGGCATATATGGGCTCAGTGTCGATCAGCTGCAGTTTCTCAGTCCCTGATAGTCCCGATTCAGTTTGTTCAGAACCAACTCGCTGAACTTTTCTTAGCCATCGAACGTTCCTCTGGTCACGGAACACCATCCCAAAATTTGCGCCAGAGCATTCCAATCCTGAGCGCTGACATTTGAAGCACGTTGGCATTGTCATATCACACTAGACGAAGAAGATTCTCATTAAGTGCACTATCTCTGTCCAAAACATGAAATGCCTGTCATACCTTGATCTTACGCCTTCTACAGGCTTGACAGCCTTTGCTGCCCCCTGACACTCCAACCATATCGATCAAACCACCAATTGGTTACGGCTTTTACTTAAAGCACCTTTGTGCGCAGGCAGTCCATCCAATATCGATGCTACCTGCAAAACATAGCATCTACAAAAGCTTGACCTTGGTGGGAGGAATGTTTATGTGGTCTTTATCTAGACATTGCCCCACCAGTATAGGATGTTTTGAAATATATGCCAGAACTGTAACCTCCATCCTGCCTCAAGGGGCAGGGCCACGCAAGATAATAAATAGTTAATAGAATCAGACGTGCCGATAAGCAGCCAAACGGCAATTGACTTGTGAGGAACAACACACTGTAGGCAATCTGTATCTGGTAATATTCTGTGGTCGCATCAGATTCCAAATACTTTAGTAATTGTATAAATGTCCATGGCCTGGTTGAGATTCAAAGATTGGCGTATAACTATTATTGAAACTCAACATGACTGACGCTGTCAGACAACACCAAGCGGCAGTAAATTTGATTGAATCGTCATCTTGGAATACCTTATTGCGAAATATTTCAATTTACGATATATACCTTATACTGTTTGCGAGCTAACTCGCGTGCAATGACTTCTCCAATCCCTGCATTGGCTCTATCATTAACTTAATATTTCCTATATTAATATGCTCGAGACTTGGTCTGTCCATTTCAAAGGATAGATGCTTACCCAGTTGTTATAGCAACTTTTCCAGCAGCAGGTTCGATATCTGTAAATTCGAAGTGGTACTACGTCATATTGAAATTCTTCAAATGAAAATTTGGAATGAGCTGTCGGCTATTCACACGTAGAAAACTACGCGCGCTATTAATGAAGATTGTTCTTTATTGGAGAAACTCTTTCAAACTCAATTCAGAGGCAGAAGTTTCGTTCTTTGATCAATTTTTATGTCTGATTCTCTATTGATACAATAAGATCTATGAGTAACCATGTATGCAGAAACCCAAACTCCTAACAAATGTATACCCTTAACCAATGAGCTAAGGGACCAAATTACGCCTGCACCGAATCAACGACAGCTGTCCAGATTCGGTCATTTAAAATCTTTTGTTGTTCCTGCTCTTCGCCTTTTACTTCGTTCTCTCCTGCATCTTCAAGTAGGCGAACGAACCTGATTAGATTTTCCTGATCTAAGCCACTCTCCCACCCATCTTCATCCACTGCGTTTTCATTCTCTGCGGCACGCCTAGACCGCTTTACATCCAGTTCTGCGAGCGCAATAAATCTTTTAGGGTCTCGCTGATAAACCCCAGGAACATTATCGAGCATGGCAGACTTGAAAGACCGCTTGAAGAAACTGATGACTCGTCCCACAAGAACACGACCATTTAATCGGAAAATTGAATCACGTATGCTGCTTAGCTCGCTCTCGGCATGCGAAAAATCAAATTCGTGAGTTTGGGGATGGATCAGGGGGTGCGACGGAATCCGTGTCAACAACTTCAAGATAGGAAGATCAAAAGGATAATGCTCAGAAAAAAAGAGCACGAATCTAAATATTCCACCGGCATAAGGCCCTATCATTTCATTAGCACTCCAGTCAAAGTTTGCCTACAAGCTCATCATACCTTTGTGGATAAATATTACACCATGCCAGATCTGAGGAGTAGTCTTCGAGGCAGCTAGGTACACGCCTGAAGGGCAATAAGTCTGGATATTAGCACTGTGGGAAGTCAGCTTACCTATCGTCCAATCATTGTAGATAGAGGTATTAAACAACTTACAACTCCACTAATAGCTCCTGTCTCGTAAATGCCGAGATGGAAGCTGTAGGTCTTATTGTTCTCGTATTCATAGTTCAAAACTAGAAGGTCAGATGAAATTCAAACTGATTGTCAGTTTATGTTCAGACAGCCCCCTATAGTTATAATGATTACCCGGACTGACTGTAGCTCAGCTTCTACAGAAGACGGAGACAGTCAAGCACAGACCTTAAATTAAGCCGCTCTAACTTTATGCTTCCTCTCTCATAGAACTTAAGCTCTACAGTATCCAAAATGGTCTGTTAAACCTCACGTTTCTTGGCCGTAGTTTGCAATGTTTAGCTGTAAAGGTTTCGTCACAACGGCTTGACATGTTACTCATTGTTTGGGAACTACAGATAAGTGAAGGCTGCCGGGATTACGAATGGTTGATACCTCCAACCGCCTCTCTCTTACTGGTGAGCACAGTCGAACAACCAAATTGCCCTAATCTAATATTTTAAGATATTATGCACTAACTACTCAAATTAATTCTATCGGCTCTCGTAGTAAATGTGAAATCGGCCGACAAGTCTTCGGTGAGTCTATCCCTCAAAATTTCAATTAAATGGCTTTGTTTCCGATGTTTGACCACTTCACGAGTGACATACTTAAACTATCCTCTGGCTATGCTCCAATCAATTGTAAACTCACAACACATTCGTAATCACGAGCCAAGCATTGCTCTTCAATATAGACTCATCTGAATTGCCAATGAGAGATAAATGGAGCATTACATATCCACGAATTAATCCATTCTGATCTACTGAATTGACTTCATTGTTGATTAACTCTACCTGTGAATGCTAGCACTGACTGCTTATAACAATTAGATAGGTAGACCTAATGATACATCGAAGAGAGTCAGGAAACTCAGCAAGATATCATCAACAAAGGCCATCATTTTTTCTATGGCCAAAGACTAATTGTATATCTATAGAAATATTCATAATAAACTTCCAGACCTAGATACGGGGAAAGCTATTCTAGTAGCAACTTTTTCTCTTACGTCATAGCCATATTGATTGAATGATAATACAACACCGAACCTGGTTTTTAGGAGGGTCTAGGAGTGAATTAGTTTGCATTCAGAAGTTAGGACATGAGGAAGAGTGTATATTTCATTGGCTAATTTTATAGGCCTTCTGAAGGATATTTGTAACCGACACGGCAACTGTAGCCGTTTCACGATAGAGGAGCCCATTGCTCCAGAACCGAGTTCAAGTGAAGCATCGTCCATAGATATCAGAAGGTTCATCGATTGTGGTACCAAGATCGAACTTCTTTAGTTTGCATAATTGGATGAATTTTGTCAAAAGAGTGTTAAATAAAGATAATGATCATCTCAGTGAGAGAAAAGTGAGGAAGTCTGAGGTAAATGATGCTATTCTGTAGGAATGATCTGTAAATTATTGGTGATTTGAGATTAAGTTTTTGTTAATCTCGGTAGGATAATTATGTCACGATCTGAAACTTTTTGACTCAAACAGGTCTTCTTCATCAGGTGTTCGACCTATTTTTACTTCGTTTCTTTATTAAGATGAACACACCCGCCTTTATTTCATAATTCATCTCTAATGACATAGTATTTCTCTCTGTCTTCGAACATTTCAAAATATTCGGTACATTTTTAACGCTCTCTTGCTAATTGCATTTCTGATCTCTGAAAATCTACCAGTAATGTCACTGATCCAGAATTGGCTGCCTCCATCTAGAGAACATTGGGAGATGATTGTGTTTTGGTTCAAATTCTTTCCTCTGGTAAGGCTCTGTTTAGTTATTGCATAAAGTTATCGATAGTTGCTAAATGCTGCAATCATAGTTCACAATATTCCAATGGATCACTGATTGGTATCCTTTGGGAAAAACTTCCAACTCGTGTTGCTTCAACATACCCGGTAAAATAGGATGGGCCACGATGGAAGCTCCCGGTTTCTTGATCCTCCTTTATACCGTCTACTCGTTGCCCAAAGAAGTCGGGATCAAAGGTCTACCTTTGGAGAATTTGTTCATGGCTGGACTCTTCGTATGTGCTTTTTATACATATCACCTCTCTACTGGCCTCAATTTCAAGCGCACTGACTTTTCTCGTTTACAGACAATTCATTACCTATATCGCGCTCTTCTATCGCCTCTTGTCCTCGCTCCTTCGATGTCACCTATTCATCCTTTCATTTGGTTGTCTGCCTTCGGTTTTCAGCTCGTGAATGGGATCTCGATTGGTGGATGGCTCGGTGGATATGGTCCCACGACAAACTCAGACTGGGCTGATCGGTCTCTACTTTCAGTTGGACTGATCCTTTTTTTTTTCGGTTTTACTGGGAATGTGTTCCATGATGAAAAGTTAAGACAAATCAGAAAAGCTGTTTTGAAAGAGCAGGATAAAAAAAGAAAATATGAAGGCGTGGATAAGGTATACAAAATGCCGCAAGGTGGACTATTTAGCATCATACTCTATCCGCATTATCTTTGCGAATGGATCGAGTGGGCTGGATTTTGGATTATCGGGGGACCAGGGTGCCTACCTGCTAGATCTTTTTTGTTCAATGAAATATCTACGATGCTACCAAGAGCATTGGCAGGAAGACGATGGTACGTTAATAGATTTGGGGAGGAGAAAGTAGGTACGAGGAAAGCTATTATTCCGGCTTTGATATAATAGCCTCAAGAACCTAACTACAGGCATTTTTCCTTTCCTGAATGATTCGAAATGCATAGTTTGTTTTTATGGACTGTGATCCTCACATGTGCACTGGAAGATAATTTAGAAGTAAAATCGTTACTTTGATTTCTAGCCATTTATCTGCTCCTTGATGTTACGTAAACTTGTTCTATCAGGAGTGTTTCTTGAATGAGTAATGGTATATTCACATTCGACAGTCAATATTAGGCAAGTCAGCATGATGTAAGGAATTAAAGCATTTTTTTTCTCATCATGATGTAGATTATCTAAATGCGGCTATCTGCTTCACCATCAATAATTTTCTAATTAAATTGTATATTTTAATTACAAAAAGGTAGGTAATATACATTAATATACATCCGTTATTAATTCCAGTTTAACTCCAAAAATAATTCCTCAAATACCTGAGATTCGGTCTCAACTCTTTGACCTAAATCTGTGCTCGTAGTAGAGCCATTCACGGGTATATTAGCCGTTGCTACCGTTCTGTTCATCTTATTATCTTCTTGAATATTTACATTACGATCTTCATTGACCATCTCTTGTGAGACATGAAACATTTCGGGACTCTTAGGCGCGTCAGAGCTATGCAAATTTCCAGCAGAACTGTCAGGAAAGCCACCAGACGAAGTCACCACACCGTTCATCATGAAAGAATTCGAGTTTGCTTCCTCGAATAAAAGCGAATACACGTCATTTAACCAATCCGTTCGTTTTGTGAAGTCTGTCATGTCGGCGTTATCATTATCATTGACAAGTGGACCAATAAGTCCATTAATCAAAGCGATAAATCTATCCGCTAGTTGATTTCTAGGAGAGACCGTGCAAAGAACACGCTTCATTCGCTCAATATCTTGTAACCATCCAGCTGCATCAGGTGAAGTCGGCTCGGCGCAAAAGCACACGAGAGGTATCAATCCAGCTTGGAAAAGAAAGTATAAGGCATACCAGACATCTATAGTCGTGAGTTCTCTATTGACAATGAAATCTTCCACGGATATTATCGTTTCGTGGGCGTTACTCATACAACGCTTTCTGCATTCAAGCTCAGCAGCGCTCTCTTCATTAGACAGGCCAAATTTCGGGACCGAAGTCGACGAAGACGCACTTGTTTCTCCGAGCCCCTCTATCTTAATCTCCACACCATTGACTGAAGCAGAGTCGTTTTCAGAAGTTGCACTACCATTTGTAAATGCATTGCTACGACCAAGGGCGCGTTGCAACACAAATGGTCGATAAGCCAAAGTACGCAAATTACGATAACGCCAAAGTAGTCTCATCCTTGCGAAAACAAACCAACTATATCTTGTGTCAATCGGCGTGTCCTCGCGGAAATAAACTGGCAGATCGCGAACAAACTCATCAATAGACTCCGTTAATGCCAGCGTCTGCTCCGCTGTAGTACTCCGTTTTGATATAAGTGTGTTGTACATACTATTTGTTATCTTGTGGAATCGGCATTGCACAATAGTGCTAGAGTATATAGTTATTTCATCTCTAGGTGGCGGCATGACCTTCGTGTCGATAGTCAAGTCGGAATCATGGATATTCGAAATCTCTTTGACATCCATGCAGCTGATATCGTGCCAATCAACGGGCCGCCCGAATGTGATAGCTGCACCAGAGTCAAACATGAACAGGCCCCACCATGCACGCCTACGCATCTCTTGTTTCAGTGGACTACTTTCCCAGCCTGTAAATTCTCTGTGAAGACCTAAACCAGTCGCCATTCTAAGAGCGAGGCCAATAAAATTCCATCCTGTATTCGGTTTGTTTCGTTTCTGAACATAATTACTTAGGAGAATGAGAGATTGTACGAGAGGAAGACTTCCGGTTTCGAAAATGTCTGCCTGTAAATGCATGCGCACGTTCTGAAAGAAGGTCATATCTGCGCACGAGCTTTCGTTCACTATGCACCACGAGCCCAGCGCCAGCACGGTGTTCAATAAAATTTCCCATGTAGATTCTGGCGGACGGGGAATTAAACCAGAATATTGAGCTCGGAACGTAGACTCGTGAAGAAATGGGTACGACATGTGATATATAGAGAAATAGGCATCTATTACTGTGTCCATTATATGACGAGGTACTGGGGAGCTGTAAAGGGGTGGAATATTGATGCGGCCAATTTGTGAATTCTCGGTATTCATGCTGGCATTTGCCTCCGAAGATATTCGAAGTACCCGCAGTAAAACTGCACTTGAGGCAACTCCGAAATATCCAGAACCTTGAGGATTAATTGATAAGGCAGCCATTCCGTCAGACAAATCATTACAGGTAAAGTCTTTCTCTACCCAATCAAAACCGTCGGCCTCGTCAGGGAGAGTCTCGATCATTATTGTAGGGCTATGCTCTTTTTGAGGAGACTTCTTAGACTCACTTGCTTCAGCATCTCCGCCGAGTTCAGCAATTCCTGATGACTTCGATCGACTATTTCGAGTATTTCGTGAAGACAAAAGAAAGTCAATATCGATGTCTGGAAGCAGATCTGATAAGACTGACTCAAGCCTAGCGACCCTGTCCTCCACCTGCGTGAGATGTTTCCTCGTCAGGGGCGATCGAATGGTCCGAGGAGAGTAAATGCATTCTCGTCCGTGGCGTCGACAATAAGCACAAATTGGATACTCTTTAGTGCACTAAGGAGTTGTTAATTAGACATGCCATCCTAATGATCCTATTGTCAATAGATGTGAAATACCTTTAATTTTCTATGGCGACAGGAATCGCACTGAGGAAGTTAGCTCTTACTTTCAACTACACTGCATCTATTTAATTGAATAAAATGAGAACTCACAGCTTGTTCGATTTCCTCTTTCTGAAGTAGCCGAGACATGCTCATAAAGCAGGCTCTAATTCCGAGCAGGAGATAAATGTATAGTCCAATGAAGAATAGCTGAAATATTTACCCAGTCAAGAAAAGCCTGATATAACAATGGCAAACTCGTCACAAGACATGTACTTATCCTGAACTGAAAAAGCGAAAGCTATGGTCTTAAATGGAATGAATGTGTTACAATTATTTTTTAAAGCAAGCAGTTACGTCGAAGTACGGGAAATACGGATTTCTCGTTCTTTTTTAATCATGTTAAAATTTCCGGGTTAGGTAAATTCACATGATATCACAACTTTTAACATATGAACACAGGCCCTCCTCAGCTTCTCATGTATACCACTATAAATACCACATAAATACCACATTACGAATGAAATACAGCAATTTCGTTTATAAATAACATGTTTTCCTGATTCCCAGATAGCCGAGGGAGTCTCATATAACATTATGGATTCGGAATAAATCGAGTATATGCTAATAAAATATAGATGGCAATAATAATAGATCCAAAACACTAACGTTTGATTTCTAATAATGAGAGGCAGAGACATTCATAATCGACGAACAAATATGCCAGTCATCGCCAATGCACCAATATCATTAAACTGACTCCTTCATCTCAACTCCCTCATCCTTCTCATTCATGCCGTCTTCTAACGTAAGGCCCAAGTTGGCATTGATGCGAGCCAATCGTCTCTTGTCCTGAGCAGCGTTATCATCTCCAAAAACGACATCCATGTCTTCAAGAGTTCTCATTCGAGTCTCCGGAACAATGAAAAGAGTAAAAAGAAAGGTAAGTAGACAGAAAATAGCGAAAAATATGTATGTTCCATCCGACATAGTTGCAAGCATCTTAGGTGTACAAAGTCCAATAATGAAGTTGTTCATCCAAGTGGAGGAAGTTGTGATACTGATAGATTTGGATCTATTACCGATCGGAAAAATTTCGGAAGGAAGCACCCACCCTATTGGTGCCCACGAATAAGCGAAATTAAAGCAGTAAATATAAATAAACGCAATGCCAGCCTTTCCAGCAGCAGGATTAGCATCGAGATTGTTCCTATACTTTCCAACGACTCCAGCAACAATGACAAGAGAAACAAAGGTCCCCAACGCTCCGGCCATGAGTAAGACTCTTCGACCAAGTTTATCAATCAAAAGTATGGCCGGAAAAGTAGAGAAGAAGTTAATGATTCCATAAACACCAGTAGCCAATTATGATGTTGTAGTGGAGCTCATTCCGAGGGCACCAAAAATTTTTGGAGCATAATAGATCATTGCGTTGCAACCCATGAACTGCTGGAAAAACATGACTGCGGATCCGATAAAAACACGCTTGAAGTTAGACTTAGAGCTAAACAGCTCTAAGTATTGAGCAAACTCAAGCTTAACACCTCTCATGTTGGGGTAATGGTCCTCGTCAAAAGATCTTTGAAACATGACTTCCGATTTGATCATAAGAAACTCATTTCGAATATCATCACTCTCAACAGACTTTCTTCTAATGTTGGCAAGAACTGCCAACGCCTGATCATCTCGATCCTGGCCAACAAGCCATCTGGGAGAAAACGGAAATCAGATCATTCCGATACCGAGGACGAGTGCGGGCACAATCTGCAACGCAAATGGAAGCCTCCACGATGCACTAGACTGGCCAGTGCAACCCTCTGGGCCGACGTCGGTGTAGGGATTGAACGTACTACCCTGGAATGGTCTGCCCGGATCACATCTGGTTGCGCCGATGAAATTGGTACCGTAATCAATCCAGAAAGATACCAGAATACCAAAGGTGATGTTTAGCTGTTGTAATACCACCAAACCACCACGGATTTCAGGGGGGGCAATCTACCAAAATGTCAGTCTTGTAATCTTTCTCAAAACATCGCAACTGCAAAAAAGCTACCTCAGCCATATAAATTGGCACAACCATGGTGAGCATACCAACTGCAAGTCCGGCGATGCCTCTTCCTCCAAACAACATAGAGATACTAGCACCAGCCGCCTGGAAGGTGGAACCTATAACGAAAATAGCACAAGCAATCATCATGCTGTATCGTCTTCCGAATTTCTCAACAATTGGCGAGTTGATGAGTGAGCCAAACCACGCAGCTAAGCGGTTAATATAAATCACAAAAGGAAACATAATAGAAAACATCTCCAAACCAAAAACTTAAAACTTACTAAGCAGATATGTGGAAACAAACCACCCCTCATAGCTGGCATCCATGTAAATCCGAGGGAACGTAGCACCAAAGTTTTCCATTGTAATAATACCAGAAATGACACCCTGGTCGTATCCGAAAAGAAAACCTCCAAGGGACGAAAAAAGTGTTATTGAGAGCACATATGGATTCTCAAGAGCAACCGTCAGAAGGTTTCTTTGTTTGACGGCTGGGTAAGTAGATAAGGCGGCACCTCCGGCCATTTTAAAGCTGGAGCAGTAAAAAAAACAAGGAGGAAAAAAGGGGCTTAGAAAAGGGACAAGAAAGAAGACTCCTTAAAGAAAGAAAAAGACCACAAACTTGGGAAAAATGTCCCCTATTTATTGGCAGATCCCGAGAACCAAAAAGTGGGGTCATAAGAGCATACCATACTCATGCTCTAATAGCGCTTGAATGCATAAAACAGAAAATCGCCAGGCGTGTGAAAGCAATCTCATCACGAGTACAAAGAAATATGTTTTGTACGCAAACTAATTTGGTATTTTTCGTACTCAGCGACGGCCGTTAGTATTCCGTGTATTCCGTGTATTCCGATATCTGGAGATTTGGTAGATGCTAAATAACCAGCTCTTCTTTTGCCATATTAAGACCAGAACCGAATTGAGCTTTGTTTATTATTCTGTCGAGGGCGAAGATGGTGTCTAAGGTGAAGCGTAACTACGTAACCGCTGAAAAGAATATTTATCCGAGAACGACGCTAACAGAGGTCACGGCAGACTTTGATGCCTTTTCAGGTTATACTGCTGCAGCGTAGCTTTCTGAGCTTGCAAGAACATGTCTCATATTCATTATACCTACCGGACGGGTTCCTCCGCCAGATTCCGTAAGGCATTTAGCGGAACAGTTTCTTTGTCGCTGCTAACTAGAACACCGATCGTGGAGTGCGTTGCTCCGAGTTGGCAATATTTACCGCGCCAACCGAAGTTGAACTAGGTTAATGCTTAATTAAAGTTTATGCCTGCCGTTAAATTTGTGTGGGACTGACGTCCGATCGGTAAAAAAAAAAGTAAAAATACCCCACCTCGTCCTTCCCCGCCCTGCACTAAGCCCAAGTTCGGTTGTTCGCCTGTTGTCTCCGCAAACCCCGAGCCGCTTTTCCCGAGATCATATCTAAACTTGGTCCAGTACGGTCTACTTTCTAAAAGGATTAGCTGTCATGTCCTTCAACGATGCTCGGAAAATGTTCTGATGGATGTACTTTGCCCCATGGTGTTACGACGGATCTCACGTGAGCTCGCTATTCTACTTGTTTTGAGTTCCGTAGACAGTAAAACTATGTCAATGAATGCAGGTGCAGAACCAAGTCTTAAAATTACAATGGAACTTTGATATTCCAGGTAAGACCGCTACCAATCTCTGCATACGCGAAGCGCATCCAACAATCCAGATAACAGCTCAGCAGATGCTACGGTGCTTGTATGGCCTCTCGTTTGTAATTACCGTAAATTCCAGTAGTTACGAAGTTTATGAGCAACCGTATGTAATTCGTCAAGTTTCCGGACAAGCTTGTTCCGTTGCTTTTGTTCGCTATTTCGTGCATCAGGCTCTTCGGAAAACAACAGCCCGTTCTGCGTTTGTTAGTCGACCACGCAAAGCAGCTAAAAGGGCGACGTGTCGACACAGCTTTGCACTTCTGGTGGCCTGCCATTGTGTTTTGTAAACTTTTCCAGGAAGTATATACATGCAGGAAACCAGAGTCATCCGTGGAGTGCATACCGCAATGGATAGAGAAGTAGACGTGCTCGTCGCACGGCTGCTAGATATGTATCATAAGTGAGACTGAACCAGCATTTAGGAAAATTATTTGTCTGACAAATGCGTAGAGCTCCTCCAAATCAGCGCATATTGATAGCAATTGCCGGTGTGCCTGGATCTGGAAAATCTTACATGGCTGCGAGGTTAGTTGCACAGGTCAACCGCGTTCTATCGGCCTCTTTTCCTACGTGTTTGTCAAGCGACGTTGAGAATGAACAGATCAACCCAGTAGCTGTCGTACTTTCTCAAGATGGATATCATCTACCACGGTCTGCATTGAGGACAATGGCAGACGCTGAACTAGCGTTTGCTAGAAGAGGTGCTCCATTCACGTTTGATCCAAAACCACTATTGGATATTGTGAGACAATTGAAGAAAACAAGATATCCAGGGAATGACGGCTCTGGAGAAGTACATTATGCCCCTAGCTTTGATCACAAAATAAAAGTGAGTTCCGGTCAAAGTTCGCGACTGCGACGATCGCACGCATATATTAACGAACAAACAGGACCCTCAAGAAAACAGTATAAAGATTACGCCAGCAAACCAGATCCTGATCTTGGAGGGCAATTGTATGTTCTCGTAGCAAAATATCTCTCAACTGCTTTGATTCACTGACGGCACAGATATTCATTTAAACCTGAGCCCTTGGAAAGAAATTGCCGAGGAAATGGATGAACTGTACGTGTTCTCTATTTACTTAATGTCTCATCTCTCTAATTAACTCAGATGGTTCATCCGTGTGCCTCCCGATATCCAGAAGTCAAGGATAATCGACCGTCATCTGCAGGCTGGTATTTCACAAACGTACGAAGAAGCCGACAAACGAGCATGCACCAATGATTTACCCAACGGCGAATACATCCTCGAGAATTCAATGCCGGCTGACCTGTACATTGACAGCATTGAAGATATTGCCATTCGCACCAGCGAAGCGTTGTAAATGGCAGATTCAGTCCTTAAACCGGATATCGGATTTCATATGTGTTTCTGTGAATTGTTAAGTAATTTCTCACACCGGACCGTTGCATACTTCCGTAATAAATTCCTGTCCTTGCTTTGATTGTAACGGGAAACTAAATATGAGAAAGAACATATCTCTTGATATGTGACCTATTATGGCCAGACTATCTCAGGTAGAAGTGTTAGACTATGTAAACTCTCTTTACTGCCATCGGAACGCTTACCCGGACAATATTTTCGTAAATCAAAGTTACGATAACCTGAAGTTCAGGATGAAGGCAGATATCTATTCATCTTCTTGGATCGTCTTCCGAAGCTAAGGATAACCTCAGCCCTAGATTACTTAGCCTTAATTTTGATCTTTCGAGCATGAGATCACCTAAGAGCGCCGCGGACGCTTTTATAAAAATGGAACAAAGGTTGGATTTACTGGTTGCAAATGCTGGAGTAGGTGCCATTGGTGCGTCATATACGGAGGAAGGATGGGAAAAGACCTTCGCGACCAATGTGAGTTGATATGCGCCTATGACTTCAGTTACACTTTAGACTAACTAGCCAAGCATTTGGGCACTTTGCTTTTGTGACTACTCTGCTTTCGTTGATTGAGAAGACAGCAGATGAGAATCCTGAGGATGATATTCGGATTGTGTCTACAAGCTCATATTTGTACGAGTCGGCAACTGAAATAAACTGTATAACATTCGACGATTTTGAAACGACACACATATAGGATGCCGCTGATGAGAGATATGTTGGCCCGCTATGCGACGTCTAAACTGGCAAATGTATACTTCGCGCGCTCGCTAGGAGATAAGCTTAAGGCGAAGATGAACGTATATGTGAACGTGTGCAATCCTGGGGTTACAGCTACCAATATTTTCGACAGCAAGAATGTGCCCATACCTATATGAGCATAATTTGCATTCCAGAAGTACGCCGTTCTCATGGGAACCTCGGTTGACAAAGCTGCAAAAGCTGCGCTATTTCTAGCGACTGATACGCGAGTACTGCAGGATTGTATTAATTATGCCTACCTGACTGTAAGCCCATTTAATGATTCTATACTTCATCTGTCGCTTTACATCAAAGTTTACACCGCCATAGTGAATGACGTCGCAGCTCGTAATAAACTGTGGAGCTTTAGCGAGCAGGCAATGGCTGCAGCCTTGCAATGATCGTTCTCTTCTCTTTGAATTGTTCTATCTGATATTCGAAAAATTCATAAAGAACTGTATTTGATATGCCATCAGCAAATTAATTGTGTATATATTCTATTGAAGCCAGTTGAGAAGAAAGGCAAAGTTATTGGTATATGGAGTGGTTATGGTTCCTTCTGGCGATACTCTGTCCAACCGAATCTACGAGCTTGGCGTGCCGCCAAAGATGTTCGTTTTATATCCAAAACCACAAGTACTGAACCTCAGATTGGTAGAACACGCGGAAATATTGTTATAGCTCGCTGTAAGTGATATTCAACATTCTGTGTTACCTTCTCATAGTGCATGACGGGAAATCTTACGCTTTGTAATGATCCGACCGGCCTTGATGAACGAGTAATCGACAGTCGAGAATTAATAGGGACTCAGAAATATTGGCGTTGATATTGTATATTTAGGGTCTTAGAAGAGAGCGTAGCTTGCAATATTGGAGTATTACATTTGCTTTGTCATGGTATTAAGTTGACTTCCTACTAGAAATTGCCAAATCTCTGCTCAAGAAGCTTTTGCTGACGGCGAGACGCACTTTGCATTGTGACATATTCCTGTGCTGTGCTTGTCTCTAGATATTAGTTAGATCTAAACGATAGCAAGGCCGATGAAGATGGTTTGACACGAGGCATTCGAACATTCATGTCTTGCTACCTGGATAGGTCATCGATTGCATACGGCTCAACGTCAAAAAATAAATTCTCGCGAAACTTTGTTGAAAATTGAACTTTATTATTTGCTTGTTACGATTAATTGCGTTAACATATTAATTGGTTAACTTGTAGACCTAACCAACAGGACGCCCTATCAAACCTATTTGCACTTTAGAAACCAAAACACAATCATCAATGGCATTATATATTCTGCATAACTCCTGGGTGGATGGATAGCTTCCAACTTCTCCGACAATTCATCCCAAATCCGCTGTTGCGATATCAGGCCCTCCTTACTTGTGACGGAACTTGATGTACTAGATGGACTTGTGAGAAAAACTCTTGTACCTGTGCAATACCATCAAAAAAATGAGACTTACTGTGAAACCTTGCAGCTCATGTACTGTCCATGAGTCTTTTTTCCCCTTCGCAGCCGCGACAAATGTTCTACTCCCCACCTCGCTTGCCCGCGCAAACAAGAACTTTACGACACTCATTAAGATCGACGGCTCTAATTGGGTCCTGCAGAAGCCTGGATTGACGCAGTTGATGACAACAAAGTCGTCAGACTTTTTTTTCGTGAGAGAGGCCATTTGGCGGACTGCATAGATCCCAACAAGCTATGACGTAAAATACCTGTGGACAGTCCGTTAGCGTGTTTTCGAGACAAAAATATGTCATGGTACTCACCGATCCTTCATATTTGCTGTTTTCTCATCGTTCAATGCCTCGAAGATATTTTGGCTGTTCTTCCCCTTGAATGCGGCGAGGAAATGTGTTTCTGACGTGACTATACTTAGGCGCGGTACGACGTTGTATTTGGCCGTAGTCTCTCTCAATTTCGGCAAAACCAGCAGTCCGAAAAGAACAGTGCTGGCAACGTGGTAGTGATTGAGGACTCATTATCGTCTGATATCTTCAAATTCTTGATAGCGATAGCGCATTCTCAAGCAAGACATCGAGACGCGGCAGTTTGCCGGTGCGGAAAATCCCTCACGGACTTGTACGAGGACAGATCAAAGTCCCATACTTCAATGACACCGACCCTTCCGCTTGCTTCTTCGATGGCGCGCTTGGCTGCTTCGCCCTTTTAAACACTCCGCACTGCGATAATTACTTTGGCCGCGTCAAGCCGAACAACATGTTTGACAGCCTCGAAGCCTAAACCCTGGTTCGAATCGTGACTATGACGGTTTGATTCTTGAAGGACGTTTTAGGGTAAGGAGGAGTCACGAAGAGCTGGCTTCGGATCAAATCGAAAGCAAAACCAATTTTGCAAAGTGGAATTAAACAAATATATTATAAAAAATATTAGTGAAGCTTGTTTGAATCCACGCTCGTAATGCCGGCGATAAACGTCGATATTTAGCTACTGTTGATGCCTACATACCGCACTGTCAGATGCCATTGCTGCTGCTTTTAACGACTTTTGCATCCTCGGGTGGACAAACAATGCCTGCCGGTCAGAAACGTCGGAAACGCGGAAACATCAGAAATACCAGAAATACCAGACGAATGCGGATCCCGGCTTTTAATGTTCCCGATGATAAGAGCGTCACAGCGACAAGCATTCAGCAACTACTGCATGTTTTGCTTGGATGTTGTCCGTACGGCTTATCAGCATCGAGGAATAAACTATGTTATCATGATGATAACTGCATATCCGTGCGGCTGAAAATATGCATGCACTGCCCACTTAATAGTCAAGTAGAAACGCGCTAATGCCACATTCGCTTCGGCATGGCATCACATTGGCAAAGAAAGAACAGGAAAAGGAAGAAGGCGGCGAATGTCGTAGGGATGTGGAAAGCGCTTTCATTCCGCCTATGAGTTGGTTGAATAGTCGGTTGATTGCTAAAGGCCTAAGGATCCACGACTTGTTTCTAAGGATATAGGACTTATTCCAGCTATTACTCGGTGATAAGAGTCCGCTCGTAGCATCTACCACAGCTTGATCAACTGCAATCTGCAGATACAGGCACTGTATAGCAATTGTGGTAAAATTGATGAATGCTACTACCAGTCAAGTGTCGATATAACGATATGATTTGGCGGTGGATATAACGAAACAGGCAATGAATTTTCGTTATATCTAATACGTTACCCTCCTTACTCGATATTTAAACAAGTGGTCATTCAATGTGAATCGCTCCATCCGCTCGAGTTATCGCTCGTCCATTTTTACAGATGTTGCTTCGTTATAACGAATATCGTTATATCGAGATTCGACTGTACGCGTAATATAGTTTGTCACATGACGGCCACAGAGGGATGCCTGCACGCCTAGAAAACCCACACGGATTGGACCTACTTTCGAACCACGCGAGTGATTCTGCATCAAATTCCTCATTTCGCCAGTTGGTTTCTCTAGTTAATGATGAACCTGAACTTAATAATAAGATAATATTAATTACAAGTAAATCATATGGCGATATAGGGACTTTTCTAGTGCCCAATACTAGGCGATGGACATGGCGTGCCAACACTATCTGAAATTTGAAGTGGGAATTCAAGTTCAGAAAACTTCAACACGAATCATGCAGACAGTCGCACCGAAATTTCTCGACAAAGAACTAGCAGAATTCGTCCTGATGAGACGAATGGCCAATGTTTCTAGCAGCAGCCATTATAGAACATCATACAACCAGCCGGAAAACTTGTCGAATTATTTCATGTTTACCGTGAAAATTTTGACCAAAATAAATATTAAAAATTTCTTGTCTACCATAGTTTATCATAGTTTTCAATGTCCATATTAACTATCAAAAATTGACACCAAAAAATTTAGATATTCATTAAATAATCTGAAAATATCTATAAGATGTGCCAAGGTATAACAGGCGATCCGACTCTATTACGATCTAATTCTACATTGCCGAACCTGATATTTATCTACAAGAGCACTGAAGGACAGACACTCGTTACCAGACACTCATTACCAAGCACACTTGGCGAGTAATCCTGTAGGCCAACGCCTAACCAAATACTTCCTCGTTTCTTCTAAAAATAGAACACCCAAACCAAACGCTGCGGGCAAGAAGAAGAATTGTGCGGGTACCCGAGACGTGCCCAGAACAGTCTGGATCGATGGTACATACAACCAAAAGATAGCCATGCACAACGCAAAAGCAATCGCAGGGAACAAATACAAGTTCTGAGTATTCTTGTTGAAGGCCGGAGGATGCTGGAAGATACTCAAACGTCGGGTGCGGACAGCCATCAGGTTGAACCATTGCCTGCCATTGTCAGCAACGCCGCAGATATATGCAGAAAGAAAGACTTACATGACCACCAAATTGACGAAATAAATTGACGACGCTTCTATACATCTTGCATTATAGTAATCGATGTCTACGGAGGCTGGTAGATCACCGTATGTAAACCACATGTAACTGAATCGGATGCCTGATTTCTGTAAGTACCAGAAGGACATCGAGAAGGAAGCAACTGTCTCGAGAACACCAATGAAAATATATGATTGGAACATCAACTTCCAGTCAACCAATCGATCCTTCTTCGGATTTCGTGGCCTACGAAGCATAACATCAGCCTCAGGTGCCTCATAACAAAGGACAGTGGCGGCTGCGCAATCGGTGAAACAACTGTTATATTCAATGTTAGAGAAATACTTCTACTGTCTAAACAAGATCAGTCTAAAAAACTTACCAGATAATTATCATGAGGAATGATGACAAGATCTGAGGCACTCCAAACAAAACGTTTGCGAAAACTGGCCAGAATTCCGAAAATGAACCTGCGGGAAGCAAGTATGCGATAGTCTTCTTCAGGTTGTCGAACACTACTCTTCCGTACTTAACAGCTTCAACTACAGCAGAGAAAGAATCGAGCAAGACCATGTCAGCGGCTTCAATGGCAACATCTGAACCGCTTCCAAGCGCAATACCAATATCTGCAGCCTTCAAAGAAGGAGCGTCATTCACACCATCACCAGTCATTCCCACAATTTCAGACCTTTTCTGGAATTCTCTGACAATACGAAGCTTTTGTTCAGGAGTTGTTCGGGCAAAAACAATCTCGTCATACCTACATAACTGATCCCACTGGCTGTCGTTCAAAGTGACCATCTCCGGTCCACTGAGCACAATTGAAGAATATGACAATGAGTCCAGCGTGTTAGTTTTACCCATTATTTCCGAATCTCCGTCGACGTAATCCCAAGAAAGAGCTGCGATGTTCTTGACCTTGCTTGGAACATTAGTGATAATGCCACATTCAACAGCAATGGCTTGAGCGGTAAGTGCAAAATCACCGGTGACCTGAGAAAGCAAGTCAGCTTAAGATATCTCCTATGAACTTACACAAACAACATACCATGAAAATCCGAATACCTGCACCTCTCAGAATGCGAACGACCTCTGGAATTTCTTCACGAGGCGGATCTACGATTCCAACTAAACCAACGAGTGTCAAGTTATTTCTAGCGTTTTCCATGACTTCAGATTCAAACGAGCTAGAAGATGGAGATGCCTGGATTTCCTTTGCCCCAACGACCTTACGAGCGAGAAGAATAACTCGTTTTCCTTGCGAGGACCATCTATCCTTGATTTCCTCTATTTTCTGACGGATATCTCCAGTCAAAGGACGAGTTTCACCAGCATTATCTATAAAATATGCGCATCTACCGATTAGAACGTCAGGGGCACCTTTGATGAGCAGAAGCCTACATATAAGTTAACGATCAAATGTCCACGAATTGAAAAAAAAACTCATAGTATCTAACCTGTCTTCCGTCTTAAACTGAGATGCTTCATTTGGAGAAAGAGCAAATTTCAGACCTTCGGAATCCATAAGTGACATAATCCTAATCATAAATTTGTTCTTGCTGTTGAACGCTAGTTCGAAATCCTTCTTCCACAAACGTTGTAGATCTGAGACAGGACCTAAGCTCTCAGAAAATCTCAAGATAGCTTGATCGGTTGCGTCTCCGTTAATTCTCCGTTCATGTAGTGGAAGATTGATAGTTGCGGCATCAAATTCTCCAGAGTTGCAAAGTCCGCTTACTACTCTTAATTGATCAACTGCGTTATTCGTTGTGCCCTTCTCGTTTCGATTCTTCATCATTTCGTCCCTCGCAGAGTCCGGGGTCATTCTCTGCGAACTGATACAACACTCGGTGACGTACATTTTGTTCTAAAAGTAACATTTAGCTAAACTTCGATCCAATATCGTAAGATGCAACATACTTTCGTTAAAGTTCCTGTTTTATCTGAACAAATGACCGACACGGCACCCAATGTCTCTACAGTCTTGAGAGATTTGCATAAAATGCTATTTTTGCGCATCATGTTGGCCGTAATAGTTAGACTGGATGTTAAGGCCATAGGAAGCCCTTCAGGAATGAACGCGGTAGCGACACTGACGCAATCAACGATTAAAGTCGGAACATTGATCCAATCAGGATACTTCTTTCGCAAGTATGAACCCCTACAATACCAGTCACTTCTATGTTCTGACTTTTAAACTGGGAATAATACGACTTACCAGACTATGACGAAAAGCACGATCATACTTAACATGATCGAGACAATGATGCCAACAAATCGCAACACCTCGATCTCCAATGTCGACAAACCGGTTTTAGGCTCGTTCGTTAGTTTGGCAATGCGACCAAACACCGTGTTATCTGCAGTGGACACAACAATACCAATTCCACTTCCGGAGATACAGTGCGTTCCTTGCATACCGATACATCGAGTCTCCAGGTAATTCTCATCCGTGGTATGTACTGTTCCAGGAAGCGGTAACGATTCACCTATTTCACAATGTCAATCACCTTTTTAAAACCCAAAAACATACCTAAGAAAAATGTAATGTTCATACCAGTTAGGATCGAGCGATCAAATTTCGCATCTGACGATATCTCTACAAATCGGACGTCTGCTGGTATTTTATTTCCTGCTTTGAAGAACAAAACATCACCGGGAACTATCTCAGTGGCAATAACATTAGTCTTAGCACCGTTGCGCATAACAAGACAACTGTCTGGAAGCATTGTCGTGATGGATGCCATAACTCTTGACGAAGACCAATCTTGCCATGCGTTGAACGCTGCCTGAATGACAAATACAGCCAATAGCACAATGGCCAAGGCAAGATTAGATACCGCTGCAGGCTCTCCTAATGGTTTCCAACAAACAAAGACAAGGATAGATGCAATCAAAAGAATGGATCCAAAACCCATAAAACAATAGCGAAAAATTTTTTTGATCCACTGGGTCTGTGGAGGAGTTGGGGCATTCCTCCCGTACTCCGCGAGACGTTGCTTGACCTGTACATCAGAAAGACCCTGTCCGATGGAAGTTGTCAGACGTTTGAAAACTTCATCCGGAGAGATAACATGCCAGTCGAGATTAGCCAAATCTAACAATGCACGATAGTCAGCTTCTAGGACGCCATTGGCACAGTGCAGCGGATATTACCTTTGGTGGCAGAGTCCTTTGCCTTCTGCAAATCCTTCACATTCTTGTTGACATCGTTGATTTCGTAAGAGCTATAGATTATCAGCAAGTAGACGCTACACAAACGACGAGTCTTATCCGTACACTGTACGATACTGGATAGGAAGGGCCGTCGAAGGATCGATAGAGCGTCGGCGGCTGTGTATCGAGAGCTGCGAGTTGTTGGTGTGGAACCGGGACAACGACTGCTTAGGGTTTGCAGCCTCTTCGTCCTCGGCATACCAACGGATGCGAACATCGTCAACTGATTCCTTTTCGTTCATGGTAGACTGCATGAAAATCCGATGTGACAAGAAAAATGTCAAGAAAAAAAGAATGTAACAGGATAAGCGAGAATGAAGACTGCGAGATGACAATATATTGGTTGTAACATGACAGGAGACAGGGTCATATATAGGCAGTCGCGATTGTCAATTACAGTGGATGTCATTTACAAAGCCATTCAGGGCATTCGCCCAGTAGCAAGCTGTGATTTGATTCTAGAAGAATTTTTTTCATCGCCGTTACTATGGAACAATTTAGTTAGGGATGCCCAGATTAGATTTAACAGCGAAAATACCTCTGCGTTGCATTCATACGAGCGGTTCAAATCATTATCCAGTCGCTAGCAAGTATCATCAGAAATGGCTCACGCCAAGCTGTTTTTTGTTCCATTCACCAACGGGACAGCTAAGAAAAAATGTCAAAAAAGTTTTTGTTGTCTAATTCGAGTAATTTTCTAGCTCTACCAGGAGCTTAGACTGCTCATACAGTACAATGGTTTTTTTAATTTGGCCGATCTGAGACTATCGTTAAATTTGCCGGGCCCTTTCAGTCGCACGAGTCTATACCTAAACAGGTAGCGCCCGCCAGCACGGACCAAGTCTTGAGTGAGTTTCGCCAATACGTATCGAACGGTCTCCCTCTAAGCGGATTGACCAGTAATCGGGTCTTTTTTACTTATGGCCCAAACGCACCAGCAGCTTTTGTTTATGCTTTATTTTTCTGCTAATTTGAAGAATCTTCGAGCTTCATTTGTCCGTACTAATTAATGGTATAGTTTCATTCGCCGTTTTTGTTTTTAAGAAACGCTGCGCCTCACTAGCAGTGCTCATATGTTGGTTACCCTAGCATTATTATGTCCTGTATAATTGAACTGCTGAAATCGCTCATGCAAAATATGGAGCATCTAGATACACGGTCTGGAACCCCTACGCGTCTAGATCATTCTGCATCTAGATCATTCTGCGTATAGTCTGTTGCTTGCTGTTATCTACTCTGTGCCCTCAAGTGGTTAAATTGCGAACTCGTATTACGGCCGCTAGGAATTACGACCTTCGCAGTCCAACATAGCATCTATCTAAACGCCAGAAGCCGCGGGCAATAGCTCTTTTTGGCACACAAATGTCAAGAAAACAACCAGACCGAGCTTCCGAGCTTCCAAGCAGGCACTCTGTGGTTTACAGAGTAGTTCACGAAGTACATAGTTCACGAAGTACACGAAGTCCGCAATAAAGCCCACCACTGTTCAGTTTGATCCATAGCAGCTACCACTCAAACACATGCTAGACATTGCCATCCATTCTATATGCCGCATTCCGACACTTGCTCAATTTGCCTGGTAAACCAAGAGGTCGCCAGTAGTGGCTGCAAACGTAATAAATTTTGAAGAACTGGTTAAACTAAGACAACGCAACAAAAAGTACGCACGAGCTGGGTTGTTGACGAAACTGTCAATGCAAGTTTGAAGCGGTACAGTATTTGGAATGTGGGAGTCAGATGGGAGCGAGTGAGACCCCTCCTGTGAGAGCGTAACAACAAATCAAGGCCTTTTGGTTTCAGGCGGCGGTTACCCTCTTCAGCTGAGCAAAATAAAACGCAGAGTTTTTTTTCATCTACACAACGCTTGCAATTGACCAGGCGCTATGTGCATTATGGCATAATGCGCAAATATACTACTTATATATGCTTGAAATATGGGAATCTCTTCATTTTGACGCTAAGCACCGCCCATTTTGGATGGTTTTAATATCGCGAATTCAACTATGGATCTTTAAATCCCATTTATGACTTAGTTCGTAAATGCTGAAGAATTTCCTTTTATTTACATTGTTCCTAGAAGAAATTACAGACGCTCTGCAACTGCAAATGCAACCGGGCAGCGCTAGTAGGCACAGAATAACCCTAGTGACGACATCAGCTCGATATTTAATTTTCTACATGATATTGTAAATTGTTCTCTGCTTTTCGCATATTTTTTCCAAAAAATAAACAAGTTCAGGAAACGGGCTGTGCTTTTGAGGTCTATAATTTCTGTGTATGATGCGGTTCTGCTTAGCACTGGAGATAACCTCGAGGAAGTAAGATTACTTCTGTTGGCGTGGAATATTGTCTTGATTTAGTCCAATCGTAATACTGCGTGCTTTTTGCGTAAATGGGTTGGCTGTACGATTACTTCACACTTTCTAAGTTGTATTCACTGGTAGATCGTCAGCCAGCGGAACCAAAAGCAAAGTTCGCAAATGAGATGAAAGTAAGGTCAGCGTGGTTTGACAACCACGGCCTTTTGGAAATATGCCACAATGGAACGATAAATACGATAGAGCGTCTTCGAGTTATTCTTCCAAATACAGATCAGAACAAGGATCCACATCGAACAGTGTACGGGTATTTCCAATTTGATTTGTTATCTTTATTTCCAGTTAAAACTCATCCTTACATCCTTGAAATCAATTTCGTACTAGACTGTTCGTATTCATTTTCGGTAGCTCATCGTGTCACAATCAAGACTACTTTCATTCTGCGCGCTATACGTCGCAAGCAGTTTCTGCGACCTCTAGAGTTTTTGGAGTGTCAATCTAGAAAGAGTTAAAGACTTCAGGGCAGGCAACGTCTTCGCGTATTCTGTGATATCAGTCGATAATACTGGCATTGGAGTAATATCGGCCCAGACTTCTCATTGACACGTTTACAAAACTGCGCAGCCCATCGCCTTTGTAAGCTTTAAACTTAGTCAAGAACCTTCAGGGTTTTTGAACTTTCTGGGGACGAATCGAAAGCTCTCTCTGCGAAGATCGTGAGCGGAACTGTCGCCAGCGGACTTGAGTTTGCCCACGGGAAAACCTTGCTCCAGAGGCACAAGATACAACTACGGATACTTAGTAATTTGCAGATTTCGGTATCCCAAGAGAGAAGCCTTCAAGAGAGAAGACTTCATCTGTACAGCGGTAACCACTCTTCAGCACAAGGTAAAAGTCACTGCAAATGTCTTTTAGTTTGTCATCCCAAATGTCGTGGCAATCCAAGATCTTAGCTCTCTAGGATCAGCACTCAGTCATTCAAGAGCGATAATGGTTTTACTTTAATACAGGGTGTACGAGCGAAACGGCCTCCGAACTTACTTTAGACAGCGGACACGATAAAGGGCTCCGCACCGAATGCAAAATTACCGCGATTACTCTGATCATCGATATTTGTTTTATTGGGCCAGTTTTCTGAAACTGCACTGAATGCTTCGTGATATCGTACCTGGTCTGCGTCAAGCTTTCTCTACATTGCATTGCACTTCACATCGCGTAGGCAACGAGCAGACGGCGGTCAAAAGAACACCCAGCTGGTCTCGACAGGTTGCCGCAATCTCAAGGAAATTGTGACGACATAAAAGCTAAGCACAGGGCGCTGTCACAGGCGAATAGCTAGTAGGTTCAGTTTTCGACTTTCCAGCCACTTTTCGACATTTGCGGCGCTCCCGAGTCAAAATGCAGAGCTTTTGGTCTGACATGGTTTACAAAAACCGCGGTTTAGAGGCTTTGCAGTACAAACCGTGCAATCGAGCAACTCATAAACTTGCTGAAGCTCTGTGAGTTGTTTGATAGCTCTTGCAGGGATTCATAAAATATGTTGCATCCAATTCGGCCGACACAGAAGATCTTACGGAAATCTACATCAACTTCCACTCACATAGAAATACTACGCGCCCTGTGAGAAAAGCGCCGCACTAGCAAACTATTGAGAAAGGGATATCAAGTCATTTTGAGAAATAAGCCATTCGTGAGAAATAAGTCATTCGTGAGAAAGCGTAGATCGCTATATATTCCTTGTTTACTTTGGCTTGCGCCTTGGTGAGCCGCATATCACGTAAGTTTTTGGCTATTGAGCACTTCCCTAACTGAACCTGAGCATCTTCAGTACCTTAACCCTATAAGGATCCGGTCAAAATGTTAAGCGGTTGTACGGTAATTGTGTACCTAGTAATATGCTGCAAGTGCAACAGGTTTTGCGACTTACTTCAATGGCAACCATAGATGGATGCTGTTATGGATATGGCATAAACGCAGAGCGACAGTGAAAAATCCTGGGCATCAGGTGCCTACTTTCGGTAAAGCCTACACGTGTCACACGAGGAAGGCACAACCCAGCCTTCAATAATTGCTTCTTTTATGCCATAACGTGATGTTGTTTGTACACTAGTCTGAACTTGCCAGGTGTTAGGTGACATGTCGGTCCATTTGGCCATTTGCCATTTGGATATTTGCCTCTTTGCCGATCGTCTCTGGCTCTCGAATCTTTGTGCTAGCTCTCAGCTTCTAAACTGTGTTATATCTATCGCCGTAACTTAAACGACATTAAGTAGTCTGGCATTCTGTAGTCACCTTGGCTGTCTCTCGCCAGAGCTTTGCTGGAGATCTTATGTTATCGGGCGAGATACGGGCAATAATATTTACGAGCATTACGAGCCTTTTGAGTTTTGCATGGAATACCAAGCAAAAACACGTTTTGTCAAAAAAGAGACTGTAAGCCTGAGTAAGAATCTGGACAGCACGCGCTAGCCACCATTGGACCTAACATTGAGCATATTGCCATCAAGAAAAAAAAACGGGAAACCCATGCGCCTTTCTATAGTTATATCTTTTCCTACTTAAGGATTTGGACCGTTGGTTGACCGTTGGCCACAGAAATTTTTTGTTTTCACAGAGATACCATTTTGGCTGCATTTATTCTAATCCTTTATTATTCTTTAACGTAAAGAACGGTTTAAATATATAGAGCCAGCAATCTCAATTGCTGTGCCAAGTGGTTTTTAGAGCCATCATTTCCTTCGAATCCTCTTTGTCTTCACTGAAGGCGGTTAAGTTTCCTCTCATCTTTACATATCTAGTCCACGTTCCTCGCTTCTTTTTCCGCCGGTCTCGCCTTCGTCGGACCTCGCACTCGCATAGCACTGCCAGGATGCGACGACATTTTCTGATTCCACTCATCTTTTTGGGAACGTTCGTTGTTGCCGGCGTCTACGTTACTTCAACCTACATATCTCTGTTGTTCGACTCGGTGTCGGACAATTCCATCGACTTTGTCAAGAAAGACGGCAGACTTGTAAATACAAACACGAAAGACCTCCAATCGGAGCAGCTGATTCCAAAGATCATTCACCAGACCTGGGTCAACGACTCAATCCCAACGCAGTGGCAGCCTGCTCGAGACAGTTGCATCGAGAAGAATCCGGACTGGGAACTCAAGGTACGTCTTGCAATCGGCCGTTGACCTTTTTTTTTCTTTTTGTTTGAACCAGTTTGATCTAACTATTATAAAAGCTGTGGACAGACAGCTCGTCTCGAGAGTTCATTGCGGATGAGTACCCCTGGTTCTTAGAGACCTTCGACAGCTATCCTTTTGCTATCATGCGAGCAGATGTTATTCGATACTTTGTTCTGGCACACTTTGGCGGTGTTTATATCGACCTTGATGAAGTACGTCATTCAGTGTTAGAATTAATTTTGCTGGTGTCTGATATCATTTAGGGTTGCTCGGCCAGCTTAGATCCGCTGCTCAATTATCCTGCTTGGGTCCGTAAAGCTGACCCTACGGGTATATCTAACAGTGTCATGGGTTCTTCTCGCAACCATCCTTTTTTCCTTCGAGTGCTGCTTGAGTTGAAAAAATACACAATCGACTGGCAAGTGCCTTACATTACCGTTATGTATTCGACTGGTCCTCTGTTTCTCAGTGTCGTATGGAAAGAGTACAAGCGATGGGCTTCGAACACTGCCGAGCAAGTATGGATTCTAATTCCAAATGATGTGGAAAATGACTCAACTTTCTTTTACGATCTTCACGGATCGTCGTGGCACGAAAACGATGCGGAATGGATTATGTACATGGGCGATCACTGGCTGTTCATAACTATTTTGGGCTTTCTCGTCGCTATTGTCGCTGGTCTGACTTACTACCTCGTTGTGAAACGAGTCTATCAGCCTGGGAGTAGGTTTAAGAAAATCAAATATATGGAAGCTGGTATCTGAGTAGCATTTCTGATCTGCATAACTTTAATGAGGTGTTTTATCTAATTATTTTCGCTTTCGACTGATATGATATTGTAAATTTTTTGTTTAACGGTGAGGCTGTATTGGGAGGAATCTATAGTTCAGTACTGTAAAGCAAATTGTCTTCGTTCACAGGCTTGTGCGAGGAGTACTTTCAATTTATTAAACCATTTTGAAAGCAATACTTCTTATCCAACTTTACGTTGATATTGCTTTTCAGGGTACTGATGGTAGTTACCACTGTTTTATGTATAGTTAATTGGATGATGAGCAGGCTTAGCGAATTTAAGATATACTTTAGATAGACCAACAATCGTTGAACATTAATGTCAATTTTATTTCAACTTCAGATATCTCTACAACTTTACAAAGCTAAGATTATCTCATTATGTTGCACTTAGACCACATCAGTTTACTCAGAGGAGGCAATGTGTTAACATTGAACAATAAGGAATCGAAGCAACTGATATTTAGGTACGAGAACTAGATTAATTCTTAAGCTGGAGGCGCACTTCCCATCTTTTCGGCTTTGACGACGACCTCCACAGTATCTGAATCGTAGACCTCTCCTACAGGCGACGCGATCTCCGCCAACATCGCCAGCCGGTCTCTCTTCTTGTCTCGCCGAAAGAGATACTCCATGTAAAAAAATTGAAAAACTGTTGCCGTTGAGCAGACAACTGAGAAAATAGAGCCGGTCTTGAAACGTGGCGCGCTCTGGACTGGGTATGTAAAGATCGGGACCCAAGCGACAAAGGCTTGACCGATGCAATTCATACTCGCGCAAATAAGTGCGCGCGCCTCCAAATCATTCTTTGTTGCATCAGACGCCCAACTGAGAAGAAGCGGGTTCTGCCCGGTCTCAACACTCATGATTACGTATGCAAATAGCATCGCTTTATCGGAGACATTATAAGCTAGAAGAATGAAACTGCCAATTATGCAGAGGACTGCGTTCATCAAAACAGGGCCGAAACGGTCGCCTGTTTTGTCGGCATAGAAACTTTGTACCAAGCACAAGACTATAGATAAACCCTTTCCAATTGTCGGCAAGTTATTCACCTGCGCTATAGAATACTTTTGAGGATAATACGCTTTGAGATACAGAGTGAAGGGAGTCGAGCTAGGATAACTGATTTCGTCGAAAAAACACCAGGCGAGCACAAACCACCACCACTTCCAATCCTTGAGGACGCGAGTGATCAAGCTCCATTTGAGCTTCTTCTCCGGGACCTTAACACCCTCAGCGTGCATGCGAGCCAGAGCAATGTCGATATCCTTCTGCTTAATAAAAAGCATGGGTACACATCGCTCAGGGGATGATGGGAAGACGAAAAATCCCCATACAGCAGATGGAATGGTTATGCAGAAACAGATGACATACAACCATCGCCATCCTTCAAGACCGTGAACTCCATTGAGTTTGGTATATGCTGCAGTCTGCAAATATCCTGAAAACATAGATCCCAAAGGCGAAGCAACTTGAAAAAGTGCAATTCGTATTCCCATCTCATCTCGCTTGTACCATGAACCGATAATGTATACTGTTCCGGTCATGCAAAGCGTCTCAAACATACCTAAAAAGAAACGACAAGTATATAGTTGATTCAGATTTTGGACCCATGCACATCCAAACGTGCTAACTCCCCACAGAATCTCCATAGCAGGTAGAATCCATCGTACGGGAAGGCGAGTAAGCATCAAACTTCCAGGAATCATAAATACTAAATAGGAAGCATAATAGACGGCGTTCAAATAGTTGAGGTCGTTACCACTTAAGCCGATATCTTCCTTCATTCCACTATAGCATGACAATCGATTGATTAGCTATTTCTCAAGCTACAAAAAAAACATATCATTAATTGCATCTGTAAATTTTACCTAGCATATGCGTTCGTAAGTGATGAAGTATCTAAATTCTTGGTGAAATACGACAAGCATCCAAATGTCAAGATAGAGACGTCAGCCTTAAAAATCATCTTCTTTTCATCCGAACCCATACCGGGAGGATACCAACTGAAAGTCTCAGCCCATGTTTTCTTTTTTTCCACGTAATTTAGGCCAGGTGAGTTGCCATTAATTGTGTAGCTTGTCTTCTCGTCGCCGACATTGTAATGTGAATCCGTTTGAGATTGAGTAAAACTTGCGTTATCTAAACTCACCATTTTTGATCGTCGACAATTTGCTTTCTTCGAAAACAAAACGTCACTGTAATCTACAGAATTGACAAGTAAGAAAAAAAAGAATACAAGAAATATGCGCCCAGATATATTTATACATGTCTGATTTGCGACATGCCATTCCAGGATTAGAAGTAGGCACGTATCTGAGTGCAGTTTGGCCACACTATCTATAAGACAAGACCGGTAGTCATCCGGCGGTAGCTGCTTCGGGTATCATTGGCGGCAGGAGTTGCAAATGTGATGTCCAAGGAACGGCTATGGGAATCCGCAAAGACAGTTCATGTTTATGAGCCTATCCGTTTGAACATACCGTAGCCGATAACGAGACACAATTCATTGCAAAAGGGACCTACAGCTAGTCTAGTCTGGGTATAATAATGCCTGAAATAATGAAGAACTGGCTTTCAGCTTTCTATTGATAGTCCTATCAGTCATTATCAACAAATGAATCGGAAAGCTAAGCCCCTGGTGATCGCAAGGCTAAATCACATTGGTCCCAAGCACGCAGAGGCAGGTATATTAAAATTTAAGATAAATCATATCTATCTTATCAATTAAGTCAGTATCACAAACTTACCGTCATAAAAATTAGATCAACCAACCATGCGAAATGATGAATACATACAGCAGGAAGATGTAATTCGAGTGAGCTGAGCAGTTAAATCTCTAATTATAGACTTAAAAGCTTACGCGTGTTTCCCAACTCCCGAGAGCCTAATCAGTTGTAAAACTTGGCCAAACTATCATGGCAGACAGAGAGAAGGTACATGGCAATAAGAGATCGCGCCCCGAATCGCGCATGCTGCTCGGACTGGCAGTAAAAGTTCTAAGGAAGCAAGCGATAGATGACATTCTTAGTTTCAAAAACTAGGCTGCACACCGGTCCGTGCAGGAACTTAGAAACTGCTAGCTTGAGCAGGTGCCCTTCGCGCATTTCTTAATTTGACTTTTTCCGCTTATCGGACCAAAGAAGGAAAGGCACCGCAAAAAATCAACGCGATAAGAAGGAACCACATGAGATAATGGCAACAATATCATTGACCATTGAAAAAAAAAAAGGGTGCCTCACCAAAACGCTCCCTGAGAAGACTAAGCACATGCATGTCATAGCCAAGCATTGATGGAAGACTACGTTATGATTCCGCGTTCCGCTACTTCCGCTACTTCTCTTATATCTTTTGTCCTAACTTACTGTTGCCGAGCGTTTCGACTAGAAGTGGTTTGCTTATCGATTGCTCCGCAATTAACTTCTGCTAAATTGTTGAAAACCAATTGACTCTTATCCGACTGTGGTATCGAGCAATTTTAAATCAAAGACACTCCGGTTTTGTTCAATGAGAGTTTTCGCTCCAAAGAACCTGAACCTGTTCTAACAACCTTTCTTTCTGTTACGTTTGACAGGTCTCCCTGGAAGTCTCTATGTCAACAATCAATTTATTTAAATCGCGTTAGTACGCGACGGACGGACAAAGTATGCGTAAAATATGGCAAAATTTGCCCACTGCCTTTTATCTTTATCATTGAGGATGTATCACAGATCCTATTGCTACTTTGGCCATCCTGTTTAAAGTTCTTGCTTCGATTACTGTTTCAAATGCGCCCAGTGTGCTTCTGATTGCACATTCGACCTTTTGACTACATAATAATCTCAAGTATTTCGAATGAAGTTAGAATGACATGAGGGTTTTGTGGAATTCCCATTTACAGTCTACCCAGTGATCGCTTGCCCATTAAGTATCCCATAAGACTCGCTTCTAATTTCAACACATTTGTCTTAAGAAAAACCAATCAACGAAAAATCATAATTCGAATCAATTCCGGATCAGTTTCGTAAAGCAAGCATGATTATACTGTACGATTCCAACTGAGGTCTTACGCTTCAATGACTAAAACGAGCGCAATACGACATCTTGATCTCAACTCGCCACTTGTTTGGTCGCACTCCTATGCTGTTGAAAAGGCAGAGATTATTACGGCGTCTAATTTGCTCTCTGATATCAAACATCAGATAAAGTTGACCCACAGCCAGCATATGGGCATTGCGCATTTCTAGCTTCTACATGTCTAGGTGCTCATTTGGATGAACTCCAGCACTTGAGCCTTTCATTCACGATGACGACAATTTATCGATTGAGGACCACCGTCTTTATGTCAAGAGCCAGAAATCGATGCAAGTTGAAATCAACTTATACCTATAGCTACATTAGTCTTCTAGTTGTTGGCTTGAGTTTATTGAGAACTTCGCACGAATAGCCGGCTACTCACGTAGAATCATGAAATCAGTTTTTTTCGAGACCTTAAGGTCCTATGCAGTTATTGCTATCCGGATAGTCATCGAAAATCATTTCCCAGCCGCGTTAACAAGCGGTCCCTCCAGAATTAGCAAAATCTAGTAAACGCGTTGTAAAGTATTGGAGTTGACCCTGCATCGGATTACATAAGACATGGCCTATTGCCACTTTTTCGGGACAGCCGCGCACTCTTTAAGGAAGCAAACAAGACATAAAGTAGCAATCACAATAAGGATCGCGATGAGTATCAGCGACAACAAAAGCAGTCTATAAACTATCAGTAGATTCAAGTAACTTGAACATGAAGAGGTCGACGAGCTTGAAAGCAAAACTTTTGGATGTTAGGGTTCCATGACATTGCAGAAGAGTGTAAGGTGTGTGTGGGAGGCAGCTTGCAGTCCCACTCCTACTCGCCCATCTACTTCCTTTTTTATAATCCTTCCCCACTGCTACTTGTTGTACCCCTTTTTCGTTCCTTTTTTTCTCAGCAATGGCAGTAACTCATTATACCATTGAAGGTCAGCAGGAAGTTCCGCTTCTCTCTAGCTCCAGCTCTCCAGATTACAACAATGACGCAGAAGCAATTAGTACACCTATATCGGCGGCTTCCGATGAAGATGAGAATGATACTGCTAAGTTTGTGGACGAAGTCGCTATGATTGGCTTCACACTGGACCTTAGACCTTACTATGACATGTTCCCTGGTATTTCTATTCCGGAAAGGGGTACACCTGAACGTGAGCTTATGGAGAAGCAGCTACTGAAGAAGTTGGACTACGCAATCATTCCAGCAATTTTTGTTATGTATATTTTGAAGTATGTATTTTCGATTATTATCGTGATTTTACGAAAGTCAGAGTGAAAGTTTCCATTTATTTACGTTGTTTTCCTATAGTTATATGGACAGAAATAACATTGCAGCCGCTAAGTTGGGTACAATTATGGAAGACCTTAGTCTGTCTAATGGCCAATATACGACCGCCGTCTCAATTTTGTTTGTCGGCTATATGTCCATGCAAATACCTTCTAACATAATACTGGAGCGACTTGGTAATCCTTCAGTTTACCTACCTTCTTCAATGGCTGTTTGGGGTGTGCTATCGGCGTTGACTGGCGCCGTTCATAGTTATAATGAGCTGTTTTTCGTCAGATTCCTAATCGGGTTTGCCGAGGCTTGCTTTTTCCCTGGCGTGGTCTTCTACTTGTCTTGTTGGTACACGAAATATGAGATTGCGAAAAGATCGGCTTTGTTTATCGCAGGCTCTCGAATCTCTGGAACTTTCTCTGGGTTGATTGCCTACGGGGTGATGAGTAAGATGGATGGTGTTCTCGGACTCGCATCATGGAGGTGGATTTTTATTATTGAAGGATTGATGACGTCTGCAGTCGCTCTGATGGTTATTAAGATCTTGCCATCATTGCCAGCGAATACGAAATGGCTTTCAAAAGAGGAGAGATTACTAGCTGTTGTAAGAATGGCTGAGGACGTTGGACAGGCAGACAATGCCAATTCTGGTGAGGGTGCTAGGAAAAGAGGATCTTTGGATGGTCTGAGGCTTGCTTTATTAGATATAAAAGTTTGGATTCATTTTGTCATAATGACCTCTCTCGCCACCACTGGTGCAGTGAACACTGTTTATCCGATCATAGTTGATACTTTGGGTTTTAGCAGTACAGCTACGTTATTGCTCACTCTTCCGCCATGGATAATATCGACATTCACATCAGTTTGGAACTCATATCATTCAGATAACAATTTCGAGCGATTCAGACACATGATATATGGTCCATTGATTGCCCTGGTAGGATTTATGACTGTCCTGGTATCGACGAATGTCCCCGTACGATATATTGGAATGCTTTTGATGCTTCAGATATACAACTCTTGGGGTTTGGGATATGCGTGGGCAACCGCTAATATCGCAAGACCGCCTCACAAGCGAGCGGCAGCTATTGCATTTATCAATGTTGGAGCAAATATTCCTAATGCAGTTGTTCCCTACCTCTTTCAGGGTAACATGGCTCCTCGTTTCTACCTCGGAATCTCAGTCTGTCTTATGGCAGCTGTCGTTAGCATTGTTTCGCTCCTTTATTTGAAATTGCATTTACAAGCCCTTAATAAGAAACTTGAAACTGGGAAGATAGTGGATGGACTAGATGGCAACACGGGTTTTAGATACACGACATAAATTTTGTATTAATTATCTTTGTCTGAAGAGAGATGATGAATCGTCTACTCCGTATCTATCACAGCATATTTCGAGAATAGCATTTGTAGAGATAGAAACATAGATTTATTTAAGAATGTTAAGGTTTCGGATCAATTATAAATAAGCAATAATAAAGTAATTTTTTTTTCACTTATGGTAATACTCTTCGCCAGGCTTAAACTACTTAAGACATCCAATCAGGGTCCAAATTGACATTTGGAGATCTGGACAAAGGGAGGAAAATTTGTATTGTAGACTTCAGTCCTTTGTGCTTAGTCATGAACCCTCTGTCCCAGTCTAATTTGAGTCGCGTTGGGCTAAGTTACGAGCGCTGTAGCTGTAGCCAGCACAAAATGCCATTATTTGTTGCGTAACGTCACTCCAAGCGAGAGTATACTTAAATAGAGCTCTCTGTAGACCGATGAACATACACATTATATTATATTGCACTATTCGCTTGTTCAATGTGGAAAATAGTGCGGCTTTAACTGCCTTGCGGATCGGAAGGTTTCAGATCCAACAGGAGTTCAAAATATTAGTTACACTTTGCCCCATAATGATCGGCAACTTCAAATAAAGAGTCTCTGAGGAAATGTTCAGGGTGACTAACAAAGATTTCCATAGATGTTTCCTTAACCTCAAGCCTGTAGGATAATGAAATTTGCTAGCTTGGACTATTGTATCGACTCTATCACCTTTTCAACATCGAATTACGTAGGTATGCGTTATGGAGTCTTCCATTGTTTTATGGTCTATCTCCGATGCAGATTTTATAGAAAGCAGTAGAGTTTATAAAATTTGCTGATAATTTATAATTAAAGGAGCTTTATTCTATTGATATGATTTTCACCTCGAATTTCAGGTACCTTTGCGCCATAAATGCAATGTCACATTAACATGAGCAGCAATCCAACAGATCTACTTTATTTTAGACAAATTTCTATCTATAAGCCTCTGGTGCTGTAGCCTGAGTCTACTTCGAAATTTCTAAGTCAAAAGACGTTAGCTTTGCTGTAGGACTAAAGCTGTAACTTATTAGTAACTATTTTATTTCATGCTTCAATTAAATAATAGTTAACTCCAATACTACCACGAATGCTTACAAATTCTAACATAGAAGACGTAGAAACAATAAAGCTAGGTTAGCTTCGAAATTGTAAATGAGATCATTTGGGAACGTGGGAGGTGGAGGGGTGTTTACTAATCATCCCACCACCACGAAATGTCGAGCATTGCCATGATGTTCTTTCGAGGCCGGCACGCTACTACTTCACACAAATCTCACGGAACAGACTCTGAACATTACTAATTTGTAAACATAATCTCAGTCGTGGTGCAGTCCCCCCGGGTTTGGCGCCCGCCTGTTTGGGGAAGGCGTGTGCACGGGCCAGCCGCCGCCTTCCAGCTGTATTAAAGACTCGACGTCCCGCTGCGCGACCATCGTCTCTTCAATCTCTTTCCAATAATGCCCGTAACGCCCGTCACACCTCCCTCGTTTGGTCGCGTGATCTCACTATACACCAACCACTGCCCCCCTATCGTCGGCCTCGCCGCAGCTCTAGACCGTCGTGACACGACCGATTAGAAGGCAGGAACCTCGATCTACCACTCTACCTTAGATGCTCCTGGGGGTTTGCGACGGCGATCGCCCTGCTGTCCCACGTTGCATTGGCCGAGATACCAGCTGAGGTCATGCGCCTCCTGCTCGCCGTCGCACCATCACGGCCTTCACCCCAAAGCTCGTCGGTGATTGCTGCAGCGCAGACTCCGTCCAGACAGTGCCTCTGTGCGTGACGACGTTTGGCCAGTCGCGTAAATGCCTCGGGACGACGTGGCCGACTTTTGCCTGGCTGTGCCGCGAATGGATTGCGTGTCAGTGGCGGGGGTGGTGTCTTTGAGGTAAGCTCCTTTGCGAATTAGTGTGTGCCTTGGGTCTCCGCTGATCTGTGAGAAGGGCTGATATCTGCGTACGCGGCAGTAGCGAATTTGATTGTTAGAGCTCCCGCCCAGCGTCCTGCATACCGAATACGACACTCCTCCTTTGAAACCCGTCACACGACCACGCCCATTCCTGCCCTGCCGCGATTCACCTTCGTTCGAGGCGCTGACACGGGGAATCGGGAAACTGGGAACGTGGGGCTGCATGAGGATCGACTATACAGCACACAGATACTGACGAGTTCCCTTGAGGCCAGTGGCGGCATGCGGTTTACAAGGGCACGCACGGCAGGATACGAGATCACCTGCGTGCGGGCACCTCCTGATCAGGAAGGTCGCCTGGGCTCAGCTTTGAAATGGATGCCTGGGGCGAAATCCTCGCAGTGTCGACCACTGCCTCGCCGAGGGATTCATCCAACCCTGGCAAATACCGCGCGTCTCATAGTGCAGAGGGGGGATCGACAAGGGAAAAGGAGGCGTTTTATGCCGTGCGCCGATTCTCGTCAACGTCTTGAGGGGCTTGCAATGGTGGCATAGCAATTGTAAACGGCAAATGGGGTACAGGGTGAGATGGGAGGACTGTGAGAACCCGTCAATTTTGGTGGCGCGCTGCCGGTAGGCCGGCAATATAACCCCTCTGTACTTCCTGCTTAAAAGACTCAGATCAATCAAGAAAACATCATTTTGGCAGCGTTCCTGAGACCTTCTACTTTTGCCCACTTCCAATTCTTTCGCAATGGCTACATTTGATTCAAATTATGTCCAATGGCAGCTCCCTTTGAACCCACTACTTTACAAGCATCGCACTACTTTATAACAGAGCAAGGGCAGGTCTGTCTGCACAACCAGCTGTCAAAACCAGCCCGCGACGCTGGACAACAAAGCAGATCGGACATTCAAATGCAACGAGCAGTCCAAGTCTGCAATTACAGCGGCTCGACATCAAGAGGATAATTTTGCAGCTGGAGCTCAAGGTACGATCAGGAGAGACTCTTAGAATTATTAGCCTGTCTAATCTGTTGTAGGAATTGCAAGCCGCAATGACGACTCCACTAACCGCGCTACTGATCAAAGAGGTCCTGGGTTCGATTTCACGCCAGGGAATCATGACAGGAGGAGACCAGAATGCTAAAGCTGCCTTGGAAGATCTCGATGAGCCAGCTGTTGACACAAGTGGAAGCCGCATCGGTTCAAAACAGTCAAGACCGGATTATGCTCAAAATAGAAGGGAACAGAGGAAAGGGTTGTCTTTAGACAGCTCCGCAACTCTCACTCGAGGGACAATCTAGCTCTTGATGAGGCATTATTCCTTTGCCAGGATTCCTACATAACTTGCTCATTCTTCTTCAATACCCCTCTCTAACCATCTGACTGTGCCGGTCTTCGGATCCATGATGCATCCGAAATGCGTGCACTCATTCATGATCGGGAAAGCCTTCACCCAACCCTTCAAAGTCTCTTTCCTCACAGTCGGGCCCGCATCTCCTTCGTCCGGATTTTCTTTCTCCTTTTTCTGGTACCGACTTTTCATACTACCCCATTTCTTCTGAATACAAGCTTTCCTCTCTTCGCTCTCCTCCAGTAAAATCTCCATACCTAATACAGTATTCTTTTCCTTTTGACTATGAGTTCGTTCTTCGTCGCCAGAAGATTGGGTATCATGGTTTGTGTGCACGATGAAATCTGTCGCTGACCTGATCTTGCCTCCAAAAAGATCCTTCTCTATCACTCCGGTGCGGCGACCATCACAGAGAATGATATAGCAAGGCGCGCTACGTTGTGCGGTTAAGGCACTTATTGTCCTTTCAAGCAAACCTGGAGATGGGGTGGCAGGATGTTGCAAGAGGGTAGAACGCAGGAGGTGGATGACCGAAGGCCGAAAGCCGAAGAGGACAAGAATTTGGTGCCAACGAAGGGAGGAAGTCGAGCAGAAGTTGTGTGTGGGTCTGAAGTTAAGAGATATGGATAGATTTTCCCTGAATTCCATAAGCACGTGATACTGACAGGGACCTGAACATTGGAGACTCACCTGACGCCAGTCAAGACTCCGACAAAACCAGCGTACGTGATGCTCCTCGCAATGACTCTTCCAGGGTCTTTGGACTTCGACCTCACAAATTCCAACACTACAAGTACACTTCTTAACTCATCCATGCCCCAATCCAGGGTCCGAAAGTGCATCATCCTGCTTTCCTCCTCTTTACCCTCTTCTGACTTCTTTCCCTTCCTTTTCTCACCCCTCACCATCACACCACCACTCGTACATCCTAATAGACTATCCAGTAAGACATTCAAAGCCACAAAGAAATACATATCCACCCCACTCGCCTTCGAAATACTCTTCAGCTCCTCCGTTTCCTCATCGGAATACACCCGTCTGAGGAATACGGAGGCGAGGGTTTCGATGAAACGGCGAAGCCAAGCCCAAGGTATCACGGTCGCGAGAACTTTATCGAAAAGAGGTGTTATTTTCCTCATCCGAGGAGCAAAATCCGTTGCAAGTTGGACGTAGCGCTCGGATGGTGGGAGAGAAAGGTCGATGCGATAGGTTTGGATAGGTTCTGGCTCTGGCCGTGGATTTGGAGCCATGGTGGTGTTTCAGGAGAGCCACTGGGACTTCGAGCAAGAGAAATGGAACAGACGAGGAGGAATGATCTCAGATTCTCAGCCTCGCGACACCACGTGCAATGATATATCACGTGGACAGCCAGTATCTATCTCGCTCGTCCATTTTTACAGAGTTTTTTCGTTATATCGAATATCGTTATATCGAGAGTTGATCGTTAAGTCAACGTCTGTACGGTAGGGATTCGAAAATACGGTAATATCAAAAAACGTGAGACTTGTATTATTCAATAATTGTTGGCTGACCTTCGAGGAAGTGCAGAAGGATTTGAGCTAACTTACTCTTATGCAAATCTTATCCGCCTTTCATCCAAATTCAGAGTGTTCATAATCTTTGTATCATTTGACGTGGTTACAAAGGAAAATGGAGCATTTTGGCAACACCAAACGTATCAAGACGAAGCATATATAAGACCTTGGAATGTCCTTCAACAACTCTCTGTTAATATAGAACATCTCTTCAATTGACATCACAACACCAAATTTTACTTAGAAGAATCAGTCTATTTAACATTTGTTCAATCGATAATAATTATGGCACCTACAGTAGCATTTATTGGATCCAAGGGCTTTTTGGCTAATCCACTGATCGAGGCGTTCACTTCACCTATGTTTGCTTCAAAATACTCCCTTCCTATCAGAGTATTATCTAGGGCACCTCCGCAGGAAGTTCGCGAAGGAGTCAAATATTACAAGACCGATTGGAATGACCCCGCATCGGTTGACGCTGCACTGTCCGGAGCCGATGTTGTAATCAATTTGACAGGACATGAAAGTGGAGTTTGGGACAACATCCTCGATGCAGTGGTGAGAAGTAAGAATCCAGTCTACTTCATCTCCGATTTTGGATCCGATGGTACAAAAATTACTTTCGCTTCGTGTAAGTTTTAAATTATGTTATATCCATTAGCTGTATAGCTTAAAGATATGGTTAGACTTGGATGGCAAGAAGGCACATGCAGCAGCAGCTCGCAAGGCAGGTGTGCCAAAGGTTGTCCAGACCGCTACTGGTCTCTTCTCAAAATTTGTCGTCGATTTTGGATTTTTGGGCCCCAACCAGGCAGGAGAAGTCTCTGTTTTAGGAGATGGTAATGCTAAATTCGGTGTCACGTATGTGGGTGATATTGGAAAAGCAATTGCTTCGTTAGCATATCGTGATATATCGGAAATTCCAGATCACGTTAAGTTTTACGGAGACGCGGTATCGATAAACGAAATCATTGCAACTTGGGAGAAGATCTATGGAAAAAAGGCGAAGGTCACATATAAGACTGATATATCTGAAGACGTTGCAGCATTTAAGGCTGGTAAGACCGAGTTTTTGCAAGGTCTTACCGTTCTTGCGGCTTTGCCGGAACTGGAAGGTTTCAATTCTCCCAAAAACCATCGGGATTTAGTAAATCCAGGCCTTTGGAAATGGGCAACTATTAAAGACGATTACAGCTTTCATTAATCATCTAATCAGGTCTGAAATGACAGTTGCAATGAGAGTTTGTCGTCAATAATTACTAAGGATTCATTTGTTTTCCAAGTAAATAATCCCTTACTAACAAACATTAAATTCAAGTCGGAAGAGATCAATTTTCAAGCTTTAATATACTTACACTTTAAATTCTGTGAGCACAAATTGCATTTGGTAGTACACAATCAGTCAGTCAGAGTTTGGATACAAAAATATCAGCAGTCCCAGTTGATTGCGTGGACAGCATTGTTTATTAGCAAAGAATATGCATGCGCAATACCAATGCAATCTCAAGTTTTTCAATTTTTCGTCATTTTTCACAATCGGTTGTCATAAGTCTAAAATTAAAGCCCATACACGTAGCTCGCTAAATGTTAACGCACTCTTCTGAGAATTAGACATATTCTAGTCCAAAAACTGGTATATACATTTATATCACAACTTCTGATAACCTAAACTTGACACGGCGAGAAGTTTCTAGCCTTTCCGCTAGCCGCAATTTCATCATTTTATTGTGGATTCATTCTATGATGGGTAATCATGAGATACTGCGATTGGACTGTCCATGCTGCCTCCGCAAAGTATAGTTAACGGAACAAGCCGAACTAGATTTGTTCCACGCTTATTTCTATGAAATTAAATAACAGGTTCTGAAATAGTACAGCAGACTTCCGAAAAGATTTGATGTGCTTTAATTTGTGTATCTCTCTATTATCCCGAGTTGTCGAGAGTTCGACGTTAATTTTTGGTTGTCTGCTCAAAATTTACATAGGGTGCACCGGGCAAGAGGCGTAACTTCGCGTGGCTGATGAAAAATGACGCGATTGTGGAGGCATTGTAGCTCATCATAATCTTAAGCATACCAGCAAATATAAATACTCCTAAACAAGTATGTTGGATTAACATGTCAATTATGCAAGCTATAAGCTTTGTATTAGAAATTCGTTTCCTCTGTGTTTATTGCAATTGTATTCTGAAACAGTAAGAATGTCAAGCACTGTTTCAACTATCCAGTCCATAGATGCTTCCACTTTCCGCAAAGCAGACAACGGAAACTCAGGAGTGACAGCTGACGAAAAGGGCAGGCTGATCTTGTCTGGCGATGACTTTGCTGAGTCTTCATATCCTCACTATCTTCCTACATGGGATCCTTACGAACACTTCGAACCTTTGAAGCTCTTCGAACATGTCGATCCGGGCACTCGTGCTGATCCGTCGTTTCCCAATCTATTTCCCAAGGAAAGTGCGAAATCGTTTTCATACAAAATCAAGTCTTTAACTCCAAAATTTGGCAGTGAAGTTCGTGGGATCCGACTCTCTCAGTTGTCAGATGCTGGCAAAGACGAGTTGGCTCTTTTGGTAGCTCAACGAGGAGTGGTGATTTTCCGTGAACAGGACTTCCAACAATTACCAATCGAAGATGCGCTCAAGTACTCTTCATACTTCGGACGAAACCATATTCATCCAACTTCCGGTGCGCCTAAGGATTTTCCTGAAGTACATTTGGTTTACCGAAGCAAGAATGATTCAATTTATGACTCGTTCTTCCAGGAGCATACCACCTCTGTAGCGTGGCATTCAGATGTAACTTATGAGTTGCAACCACCAGGTACGACTTTTCTAGCAATGCTCGATGGGCCGGAAACTGGCGGGGATACCATTTTTGCAGATACTTTCGAGGCATACAATAGACTTTCGCCTCTATTCAAAGAAAGACTTTCTGGATTGAAGGTACTGCATTCTGGTGTCGCACAAGCTCAGTCATCGAAGGCTCAAGGTGGAGTCGTTCGTCGTGACCCTGTAGAGAACATTCATCCTCTGGTTCGCGAGCATCCTGTAACCAAACAAAAGGCTCTTTTTGTCAACCCACAGTTTTCAAGATATATTCAGGGCTTCAAGCGCGAAGAATCAGATGCTATTTTGGGCTTTCTCTATGATCATATCAGCAAAAGTCATGACTTGCATGTCAGAGCTTCTTGGGAGCCAAATACGGTTGTGGTTTGGGATAATAGACGTGCTGTACACTCTGCTTTGTTGGACTGGGCTTCAGGCGAGCGTCGCCACGCATTTCGACTAACTCCACAGGCCGAACCGCCAACCGAGAGTTTTTCGGAAAACGGTACCAAATAGGAAGAGGATCATCAGCTTCTTGGTACCTGCAACTGTTTGAATACAGATGTCTCAACTGTAGCCGTTAAGACATAAGGAAAAGATATTAAACTTCGATGTAATTTATTAGGATTTTCGGTTTCAATGAGTGCAAATAGACTATCTATAAAAATGCTCTCGTAAATTCAGTATGCAATAAAGTCTATGCCAAGCTAAACATGCAAAAGAATGCTGTATAAAATGAAGAATATTTTATTACTCGATCTCCTGAGTGGAAACTATGGCGCTTGTAACGGTCTCCCCTTTGCCGCAGTGATGACGTTTCAGAACTCTCTGAGATGTTCTTACGCAGTTTAACGAAGAGACACACAGATTTTGATTGATTTCTAAATTAGCACAGAAGAACTAAAACTTGCACTGATGGCCGCCTGATGCCTGGTTTGTGTCGGTGGATCATTAAGCCTAATTATACGTCGTTCGATCATGATGACGTGGAGCTATGTTCCCAGCTTAAAAGGGCAAGGGCTCGCTACTGTTTGTAACGAGAAAAGACCCCAGACCAAACGTTGCTCTTGGCAGTACAAAATTGTGATCTCTTGATCTCACGTCGAATACATAAAAATAGATGGACAGCGAGAGCGGCTCTTTATCGTCACAGAGTGACGATCAGCATGGTGCCGATTCGATCGGTTCTAGAATCGCCAACAAGGCTTTCGATATGAAAGAAAATGTGAAGCATAAGAAGAAGCGATCTGAACAGACTAAGGCGGAAGAGGAGGATTTTCACCCTAGTGGAGGGTTTGATATGACCCCTGTGCCAAAGGCACCACCCGGATACACTGTGAAGTTCACTTTTCATAGGGCGACAGGTCTTCCCGTGGCGGATCTGCATTCACTATCTTCAGATCCATTTGTTCTTGCTCAGTTAAACACTGACTTACCTACTAGAAACAAGGAGGACCCGTATATGAGGTTTCGAACGCCGACAATAAGAAAAACTGTTGAGCCTGAGTGGAACTCCGAATGGATAGTCGCCAATGTGCCTGCCAGCGGCTTCAAGCTGAAGGCGAGGATATATGATGAAGATCCAGCTGGCCATGATAACCGGCTGGGACATATTCATGTTCATGGGAAGAATATCAATGAAGACTGGGAAGGTATCAAAGAACAATCTTTTAAGCTCAGGAAACGGCGTAGCAGCAAAAAAGCACATTTCATCAAAAGCTGTGTCAATCTATTTAGTCGGTCTTTTCATGTGCCTGGACAACTGACTGTCAGCGTTGAGGTGCTCGGAAGAACAGACGCAGATAACGGTGGGAGAGTTTGGACTGTTGGTCCATGTGTATGGAGCCGCCATTATAGTCCCATGATTGGAAGGCTGGCTGGAACTAAAGACAAAGACGGTGACACCGAAAAATACAAGTACACAAGTCCTTAATGCTATGATTCAGTTAATACGACAGCTTACATCTTCATAGTTTTCAAGCCAATCAGATGCAATTGTCAGGCCCGATACCAGCCGAGCTCTATCATCGTTACTATGCACGCAATCCTGCGGTGATCGGTACATTTAATGGTACTTCCCTGCGTGGCCATATCGCAAACAAAGCACGACATCATCAGCATTCTCGTATTTACAATTACGACCGCTTAACCGACTATGGCTCTATTCCCGGGCCTTCTAGAGAACTCTCTCTTCAGTTTCTTGACCTTGTTCACTATGATCAAGGCGGACGTATCTATACCTATGTTCTCACTCTCGACAGCCAGTGGCGTTTCACTGAGACTGGGCCAGAATTCGGGATTGACCTCCTTTCAAAGCATACCATGCACAGCGATCTAAACTTTTACGTAGCCTTCTCTGGCGAGTTCTTTATTCGCCGTCTCAAAAATCCTTGGAAAGATCCGGATGAGCAAGACACCCATCCCCCTGTTAATATTGAGGGTGGGCCTCCAAAGCAGGATCCACCGAAAGATCCACGCTATTACGAGCTGATCATAGATAACGACTCGGGCACTTATCGACCTAGAGCCTCTGTTCTTCCCCAATTTAATAATTTTCTGCGTCATAATCTGGTTGGTATGAAAATCACTACTCTCGATAGCGCCGGCGACTCGAAGAAGCTTGAAAAATTGAAATCACAACAGCTCGAGATAAAGAGAACTCAAGGCGTAGATCAAGCTTTTGTTCAAGGCGATTCGGCAAGTAGCATATCTAGTAGTGATGAGGAGGAACTAGATGAAGTGACCAAGCATCTGAAGCAGACAGCAAACCTTGAAACAGCACATATTTCTGATACGAAGGATAAAATTGAAGAATGCGTCTTAAGAGACAAGGAATCCGGGAGAGTGTTGGCGGAAAATACGAATATTGAAACGAGAGAGAAAGCTAATCCAGAACTTGAAGTTAGGCCATGCGGATAGGCAAGGGAGGTTTATTCGGCTTATTGTAAGGACATGTCTCTTTCTGGAATTTTTGAATAACCTCACTTTACGGCCTTTCTTCATGAGAGCCTTAAGTCGACTTGTGAACAGTTACGAGAATGAAACATCTCGGATTCCGGTTGTACTGCAACTTTCTGCTACCTATATCCACTCTGGACCTTTCATGCAATTGAAGAGCCATTGAATGACACGCGTATCTGCTAACCATAATTTGGAATTGAGTTAATATATCCCATTGCCAAACTATGCTAGTTGTCAGCTTTGGACTTGGCATGCAGCTATTAATTGCGATGAGAATCAACTGCCAGATGTCGGTCCTTATCAAAGTCGAGTTATATATATTCTTTGCAATCCTCACATTTTTGAATGAGACAGTACTCCGATCGCGGTGGCTATCTCCATCTAATCCCTATCACTAGTAGAATACGGTCACAGACTCAACTAATCTAGCATTGATTCTTCAAATTTTATTTTCACTCAAATCAAATCAAGTTGCACTGACAGAACACAGTCATAAACTTTGCCAAACCCTGTTCTGCTCAGTTGAAAAACCGATTGTATTTGTTCGGTTTGTTGGCATTCGTGAACGAAGAATGTCGGTACGTGGACGCTCTCGGAGCTGATCAAACGGTTTGGTCATACGGTCAAACACTCGATCATCGTTAATTCGACAAGCGCTGGATATGCTACGACGCGGCCCATCGTGACTACTACCATTGTGGGGCGTACTTCAACCAGTGTATCATCAGCGCGCTTCCTCCCATAAAAATTTACTGAACAATTGCTCCTCGTGAGACATTGACTTGATTTTTAGCGCAACTCAAGGGTAAGTAATCCACTTGCTGACGCCGGATCTCCGAACAACTACATTATAGACACAAGAGCATGGCTAATTACCTAATTGCGATCATCAAATGTCTACTCTGAAAAGAGGTTCAACGATGGGCGGAGTATCGAACGTGATTTGATTGCAAATTCGTAGTAAGATGTGATAGACACACATATGCCATTCAGCCATTCACTCTTTCCATGACTGGGGTGGAATTGCAATTCAGGAAGTCGGTACTTTTCATTCAGTGGGCCTTCATCTTTTGCGTTAATGGCGCAACTTTGAAAAGTATAGATCAAATTTATATGCAAGCATATCATATTCACTCTGTATGTCTGAAAATCGTTCTATAGGCCGCAATGTTCATTTTTACGATGTATCAAGAGCCATATAAGGAGTTGAGTGGACTAGATGCTAAGCGATCTGTCACTGAGCATGTTTGTTATTTATGTCTGGCATCCTGATAGTTGCAGACTGCCCATATAGCATTCGTCCAGGCGATACCGAAATCGTACTGGGACAAGGATCAACACCCCTTAGGTATGAGAAATACGATATTATACCTGACAGACCTGGTGATGAGAATTGCGATCTCTTATGTTTGATTTTCTTCAAAGCTAACATTCAGACAGGCTCCATCTCTATCACAGATGAAGCTTTTGTGACACGCGGGATTTCACGTACAGTAAGTGGCAGAGATGACCACTTTTGTCAAGCGGTTTTGGCCAATATGCGAGGCGCTGGGGAACCGATTTTTGAAACCGATTTTTGAAACCGACTTCCCTCCAGGAACAGATATGATGGGAGAAATTATTAATAGTCCAAAAACTGGTGAGAGGATGGAGGTTGAACTTGCATCTAGATTGAATAGGACCTTGTTGCCCTGATATTGTTTTGTTTTTAGAACTAGACAATTACTCTCATGTATTCTATAGTTGAGAAACTTAAAAAAAAGTCCTTCTATGATCGCGTGGCTTTAAGTATGTGTTACGAGATAAGCAAATCAAGCGTTCACGCAGATGCAATTGCCATTGAGTTGCGTCTCCATATATCAACAGAAGCTAACTATCGCAGCGAAAGATGCACTATTTCTTGCTGTCGCATGATTTTGAGCTGCATAATGGCAGCATCGATTATCAAAATTTTCAGAAATACGAGATCTCTGAGGAATTTAGTAAACGTCGTCATATTCATAAGCTGAAGGGCTGAGATATAACCTCGCTAGCTTTCAATATACGGAGTCATAAGTAAATCCACTAGACTAACCCTTAGATGCGCCAAAATCTACTGTGAGATCTTGTTTTTTTTGTGAGCTAGACTAACTAGCGCCTCGACGTTTCGTTACAAAAGCTTCGTAGAAAGTCTGATTAACCACAGCTAGATAAACTCGGTAATAGCAACTCTAACCCGTGAGTTAACTACCTCCAGACCATCTGGCATTCGCGGAACAGCAAAAGAGTAATTGGATCTTCTGATTAAACATCATCTGTTATCAAGTAAACATAAATTATTAGTAGCCGAAAGCTTACACGATTTATTCAAAATGCAGATCATATAGCTTTGAAGGTACGGAAACATTGAAAAAGATATAAGAAATCAATTGCTGAAATTATGGCTTCCTCCTCAAAGTGCATCCACGGAAGAACAAGCCTATTGACATGTCAAAAGCTTACTTTTGGCCTCACTTATATATTGCAACTGATTAAATGCAAAGCCTATCTTCGGCAATGGCTTTACATTCATCATGAGAGTGCCGTCCTCATTTGATTATACGAAGTTAAGCATCCCAACTCTCTATATAAGTTGTTCTGGATACTCTAGGCTGGAAACGGCAACAGTATGTTGATATGCCATGTAACTTGGTAATTTATGAGAAAGAAACAAGTTGAAAGACCACTCCTTGATGAAATGGAACCTTCGCTGTCAGCTGTAGTCTTAGTATTGCCACTTTCCCGTAAGTTGAATGTCATGCATCTCCTTCCACCCTATCATGTCATTGGCTCCGTTGGTCAGAAAGGTTCATGAGAACTCGCTGTTAGTGTTAAGGGCCCAAAGTTATCTTTGATCGGCATTTTAAAGTTATCATAGACCATGGTCAATAAAATCTCAGACATGCGTGACTCATGTTTATTTGAAGGTTATTCTGCATGAAAAGAGAGCTCTGAAACAAACCGTATTAATTGCAAATTGTGGTGATCAGACCAACTAGCTGAAGTTCTTTTGCAAGCCGTCGAAGCTCGGGCTAAGTTAAGAGAAGCGGTGAATCCGAGAGAGATGAATTTCGGATACGATCCGATCGTGGCATGAATGCAGCCGAAGGTTGGTACCATTAGACATTTACTAAAATAGCTAAATTAACGTAATAAAGAGAATTAAAATTTAGCCACGAAACTCCGACTTCTAAGTTAGGCACTAAAAATATAGTTTCGCAGCTACGGATACGTGAATACGTCGTATTTGAATACGGATAAAAAAGTCCATGTGAGAATGTATAGTATTTTAAGCAAGCTTACTACAGTGACTATAAATTGGCGACAATATCTGATGTCTTTTGAAATTAATTCGAACCTAAAATTCATGATCATGGCTACAAATGATGCAACCTGGGCGTTTTACAGATACACGCCATCTCTCGCCGGCGCAATAATTTTTGTGGTGCTATTTGTTGCTACAACTTTTCTACATCTTCTTCAGGCGATTCGGAGCAAGTCATGGTATCTCATACCATTAGTCATTGGTGGTTTCTGTAAGTATACTGGCGTATAGTCCGGAATTCTGCTGACTATAAAAAGTTGAATGGATAGGTTATATCGGCCGCATTGTCTCCAGTAAGGAATCTCCTAACTGGAAACTAGGACCGTACATTATTCAAACCCTTCTACTTCTCGTAGCGCCTGCATTATTCGCCGCTTCAATATATATGATTCTTGGTCGCATTATAATTTTGGTCAATGGTGACAAGCTTTCTCTTGTTAAGAAAAAATGGCTTACCAAACTGTTCGTGCTCGGGGATGTACTATCGTTCAGTCTTCAAGCTGCGGGTATTCACCGTTCATTTTTCCATTATATCTCATTAAGCTGAAAATCCACATAGGCGGTGGGATCATGGCTGGCGGTACACTCAAATCTATGAACCTCGGACAAAATATCGTTGTTGCTGCATTATTCATCCAGATTGCTTTTTTCGCCGCGTTTGTGATAGTCGCCGCGATATTTCACTATCGAATCCTCAAGTTTCCTACTCCACTCTCAACCTCTCCAGATATATCCTGGAAGAGATATATGTATGCGTTATATGCAGCTAGTGCGTTGATCATGATTCGATCGATATTTCGTGTCATAGAATATCTAGGAGGAAATGACGGCTACCTTCTCCGGCACGAGGAGTTTCTTTATATTTTCGATGCACTTCTGATGTTTTGTACTCTACTGCTTCTTAATATTATACATCCTGGAGAACTAGCTAGATTACAGAGGAAAGCTGACTTCAGTGATGATTCTCAAGGAGTTAGTAATTACGAACTCAATGTTCGCAAAGGCACTGGAACCGCCGGCAAGTAAAGACATCTATTCCGGTGCGAAATTCTAGCTGATGAAGCATGATCCTTTAATATATTTCTTTGCAGAAGAGGTCTTGATATGCAACAACACCGTTGTCGAATCAATTTATCATACCTATGGTATTATTCCGAAGACGGATGTGATTTACGTCGAAAAGTGAATATCCAACAACACGTCATATTGGCTATAACACTTACCGAACTTATAGCTTTATAACAAAAAGTGACCGTGTTGCCACTAACTTGGTAAAGATCGTCTGTACATATAACATCTAGCCGTCAGTTGTAACAAACCCTACCTGTTCAATCGCCCAGCTGAGCCAGCGCTTATAACTATCATCAAGAATATTGTAAATAGCATTCACTAGATGCTTGCTCCAACCATGCATCCACCAGTAAGCTTCGAGGTTTTTCATCAAAACACAGTAATGCGCGAAGATTACCAAAGATTCTGGTGTTCTTTGACTTAGAAGCTGAATATAGTCTTCTATGACAACGACAGGCCATATAAAAACCGCAGGTATCTCGCAACGACTACCACTGGCAGCAATAACAAAGCATTGATGAAGTTGTTCAATACTAGAGGAGTATACCTTTAGTTCCTCTTCTTCACATGTACTAGCATTTAAAAGGTGGGTGAGGTCTGACAAGTGATTCATAGCATCTATTTCAGACTTTTCTGATGATGACTGACGTCGATCAACTATAAGTAGAGGTTGCATTAACCCAGCTTCTATCCAATTCCGTGCTGATATAATTATAGTGTGCACACCTCGTAGCAAACGAACCCACTCGGCTATTCCATCTCTTTCTACATCTGCTGTGAAAAGAAGATTTCCAGGGCGACGAGGAAGCGCAAATTCAAAATACACCACTAAAGATGAAGAGGCAAGCAGAGCATGGCAATTTTCCTCCGTAACGTTAGAAAGTATAGATTTAATAGTGCGTAAGGCAATGTCGTGATGGAACATCGCTCGGGCAAGATAGTCTGTCTTCCTATCTGGTTTCAGGTTTGCTAGGTGGATAGCTGAAATTGCAAGTATGCTATGCATGAGAAAGCTATGCGAAAAGCCAATTCGAGGAACGGTAAACTGCCATAACCTTCTAAGTTCAGGTGTGTCCGCTAACGTCGAAGCTGTCGATGACGTGTAGTGATGTAGCAATTCAAGGTCCAGCATAGTGAAATCAGTATTTGCAAGGACTTCATCTGAAGATACAGGACAACTGGAGACTGTATTTATATATGATGAATGCCGCACTTGCTCTCTTACCGCCGATACTGACAGGAAGTTGCAAGTTAACGAGTGGTTGACACAATTTATGCATTCCGGTTTGTTTTCATCGCACTAAATTCACAAACGAGATAGCGTTAGCCAACATCATGCTGGAGCTTCATAAGAAACCCTGATCTAATTTAAATGAACTCCACCGTCGAAGAACCGCGACATGATGGAATTACTGAAACTAGAAAAGAGGTACACGAAGAAAGAACCCTACCTTTATTCTCCGTCCCTTGCAGTTGTCACAGCCTGCTCGGGACTTTCGGTGCGTCCTCCGTGACGTTACCATTGTTCTATGAGCAGCTTACGGCAAGAGAAGTCGCGATCGATCTTTGACGGCCCCCTGAGCTCGGTTAGAGATATATAAAAAAGGTCACGTGAATTATACAGTAGTAAAAGGTAAGCTGCTTACTTTCTGCTGAAACAAGTAATACGTGGCACTAGAGATAATACGCCTCGAGCCAATTTGAGTGTTCTACTAAATGTGCCACCTCCAAAGAACCTTCTGCTTAAGTCAACAGCATGTTGAGTTTTGTCTGCAACAAGCGCACGAGGACTTTTAATTCTCTTGGTCTAGCGGTAAGCCAATGAGTCTTACAAGTTCTTGGTCATAAAGCAAGAAACTGAAAACATACCTCGATAGAATATGACATAGTGATAATCCTACAATCATTGGAAGCCATCTACAACCGCGAAGGCCGCCATGATCTTTATATTTCAAAAGCTGATGGGTGTGTGTTTAGCACCATTGAGCGCGAAGAAACTACATTTCTTCGGTCCTTTTATTGTAAATCACGAATTGACATCATCTCCGCAATCAACATCAGATGTCATGATATTTCCCCCCCAAAATAGGCATCGCCTGCAGCTGTTGGTATTGTTAGACAAATGTATGCATATCCGAGGCAAATCTTTTATTAGATCTGTGTTTGCACAAACTCGCGGCTATGGAATCTAAAGTTCCTTCTATCAAAAATCTATATGCTAGATGGGGCATGCCGGAGCAACACAGTCTCCGGTCGAATTATTACATTATTTAACCAAAAAAATGGATACAAACACAGAATGCAGATTATTAAGCACCTCCTAAGACATTCAAATCAGATACGATTCACTGCGAACTTGCTGAGCCTTCGAATTCGATGACCATAAACAAAGAAAACGTATGGAATTGGCACAAGCAAGGCGCTGATACAACCGAGAATTGTGAGAGTCCAATGCGTGCCAAGATTCTTGTAGAACGGAAAGCCAACAACCGTCATGCCGCCAGCAACCACATAACGAAGAAGCGTGACAAATGTCAGAGCGGAAGCAGCGTAAATTTCGTAAGAATCGATTATATACATGTAAGCGCTCATGAAGATTGTGATGACTCCGTAACCGAACAAAGCAGAGGCAATGATAGGAGACCAAATGCTAATAGATTTCTATAAACCGTAAGTATTAATTCAGTTCAAGCATTTCCACAAAACTTACGAAATCTGTCCATCCCATCCAAAATAAAGAGATGGGAATTGCCGGTGCTCCACCAAGCATCGCGTACCACAATCGCACTTCAGGATGCATTTTAACATGGCCTTCTTTGTGAGATTTTTCAATCTCTTTTTTCGTCTTAGAATACATCCAAGGTACTAGGAAGACACAACACATAAGTCCAACGTACATGCTCACGAATATAACGTTCGAGAGACCATGGGAAATATCGTAAACATCGCTAAAAATAAAAGGATAACCGTCTAGAAATGTAAATAATACGATATATATGACAGTCATGTAGAGTGACATTAATATGACAATCGGCTCTTGAATAGTAAGAATGAAAGGTCTGCTGAGTGCAACCTTCAATCTAGTGCGAAGAGTCACGCTAGTGATCTCCATTTGTGCCTTGAATCGATCGTCGCCTGTCAGTTTTCGAAGGTGCTCGGCTTTCCATTTCAACAAGAGCGGTGCATAGGTTTCAGGCTGAAAAGCAACGATAATTACGAGTACCAATGCCGCCATGATAAGAATTATCCATTCAGACCAACGCCAGCTGACAGAACCTTGTCCCAAGTAACTTGCAATAACAGGACCCAGCATAGCACCCGCAAAACCCGGAATAGAATAGACAGGAAAAGCATATGTTTTCTCCAACGTGTTCCACAAGTCAGCGACAGTGCCACCGGCACATGTGAGAGGACTGGATCCAAAAAAACCCGCAAGAAATCGAAATGCGAGCTGGGCACCGATATTTGGTGAGAGGCCCGAGGCCATAATGAAAATCATGAACAAGAATAACGAGACGATGTAAATCAGATTTCTCCCAAATATTTCAGAAAAGGGTCCAAAAAATATAGCTCCAACTCCGAAACCGATCAGATAATTACCTAAACATGTCGGTCACAACCTAGAAGCAATTCTTAAAAGTAAGCAAACTTACCTGTCGCCAAAGACTCTGTAACGTCACTGACACCAAACTCTGCACTTGCATACGGGAGAATTGCAGAGTCGATGGAAGAAGATCCCGTGACAACAAAGGCTAACGCACTAACAACCAAGGTAGCCATTATTCGACTCGTGTGAGAATGGTTATGAGGATTAAGAGGATCATCCTCTCCTTCCCAGCCTACTACGAAAACTTCATCACTTTTGCCTTCAATTGTCGTTCGATCCCGTACTTCAATACCAGCCAAGTTGTGGCCGAGTGCAGTTCGTTGAGAGTAACTTATCCTCTCAGTGGCGTTCCCAAGCTGCCCAGACCAATCTTGATTACTAAAAACTGAATTCTGCCGTGTCGGGTGGAGTGAATTATCCGATGGACTGTCCTTCTCTATCCGGCCAACATCTTTCTCTTGAACTATCTCAATCTGTTTCCTAACCGCTTGACCAATCCTTCGGTATTGCAAATATGACTGCATCGCGTCTCTCTTACTATGAATGAAGATGGACTGAGCCGATTTTAGCAAATTTCACAGGAGGAGAAGCTTTGTCACAAGAATTCTCAAAATATGAAAAATCTCCAGTCCTAAAAATTGCTAGATGGCTCAGTCGTCTGAAAACCAATAATAGTTCCACCGGTCCTTTCGCCGCTCCGCGGGACATTTAAAAAACAAAAAAGGGTTAGGGATAAACGTATTTAACGGTATCTCCCGATATTTGTTCATACCTCCGACATCGTTCCGTAGGGCATTGCTCCCAACAACATTTGCACTCCCATTCATTGCATTAAGATGTATTGATACGTGTACGCCACCTTCATACCAGTTCTTTAGCCTTTTCTTTTTACAACAAATGCTTCTGCCGAGCTCACTGAGGGCGCTGCTTTCATTTCGTACGTAAGTTCAAAGCCGATATAACTTCTAAAATGGGATAGATTTCTGAGCGACCCTCTCAGAGGTTCATCTACTTCTATATATTGTGCACTTGTTTGATACTTTACCGCGAATACTTGCCCTGAAACTGAAGCCCTGAGCATATATTCCTTACGACAAATTAGTGTCATCAATCACATATCAGGATCTCGATTGTTTCTGTAGTTGCACTGCGGTGTATTTCGGACTGATAAGATATGGATAACCGCGTGTCCCTGCAGGTGTATGCCATTATAGAATGACAATGCTGGCAGTATGTAATATGGAAGTTCATGCGAAAATATTTGGATTGTCTTGGATTTATAGATTTTCTCAAGGTTTCTGGTGTTTCTGATAAGGAGAGCAGAGTCCTTGCAAGATGAACTTGCCTCATCTTGATGGCTGATTGTCAATACCACGTTATCACTGCAGCTCATCAGAAGCTGGAAACCATATCGACAACTAACGCTAGAGAGAGTGCAGCCAACTATAAAATAGGCTATAAGCTGCCTGTAAGTTTGATATTTGTGAAAAATCATTTTTACAGCGTTATTCTACCTTTGCTCAGGAGAAAATTAGAACCAAAAGACTGAATGCTTATAGCGAGGTTCTCTTGTTCACAAGTATTTCGAATAGTTACTTATACATCCTTAGACAAGCCAGCATGGAGATAAAGGGTCTGTACCTTAATTCGAGTATCACGTGTAGTATTGTGACAAGGAGTCTTTGGAGTAGGTATTAGGTAGTCAGTTTCAGAGGTTTAGAAGTCGAGAGATGATTGAGACATGTTGAGTAATTTTGAATTGCACTGTAATTGAGGTAAAGTAAGTAAAGCGGCATGCACGGTCCATTTATGTGGTTGGTGGTGGCCCTAGATAGCAAGCAGACATGTTTTACATCCTCTCAGTTTCCACTTAAGCCCTTTCTGTACCCAATGCCAATCTTCCTACTTTACTAACAACCGACCTTGCCCAAGACGTCTTCTTCTCCCCATATCCTGATTGTTGGAGGCGGCCTCGGTGGACTAGCACTAGCCCAAGGCCTGAACAAGAACGGCATATCCTTCACCGTTTTTGAGCGCGATCTGTCTCCAACTACTCGCGCTCAAGGCTATCGCGTCCGCCTTGCCGGAGACACTGGCGCCAGCGTCTTCATGAATGTCTCGATCAGGAGCTGTGGAGCCTCTTCGAGAGAACCTGCCCTGATGTGACGCCACATTCCGGGCGCTTCAACGCAATTGATGGGACTCAGCTTTCAAACGCTGGGCCAGGCAGGCCACCTCCAACGCACGGTCTGCCCAGAGCTGGGACCAAATTACCTTCGAAGTCATACAACGCAGACAGGAGCCTGCTCCGATCACTGCTCGTCTTGGGCCTACATGATAAGGTTAAATTTGGAAAAACCTTCCAGCGTTATGAACTAATCCCCGATGGCGTCAAATCTTTTTTGAGGACGGAACTGTCGAGGAAGGCACTTTGCTTGTAGGGGCAGATGGAGTTGCATCCCCTATTAGGAGGCAATTTCTTCCGAATCATCGATACTTCGATACCAGGAGTCGTGTCATATATGGCAAAACGCCAATTACTCCTGAGCTTGAAACACGCCTGTCGCCAGAGGTATTTAAAGGTGTGACAGTGATCCAGGATGATAAACCCCTCACCCTTTTCCTCGAACCTATCCGTTTCCCCGAGGACGCTTCTGTTGCATCCCGTGGTCAGCTTATCCACACCGAAAACTACATATACTGGGTCCTCGGCGGCAATGAAGAACATTTTCCGGTGTCAGATGAGGAGTTCCGCACGCTCTCCGGCAAGGCGACCGCTCAAATCAGTCTTAAACTCACGGTGCGCTGGATCCCCGCTTTCCGAGCCTTGTTTGAGCTGCAAAATACTGAACAAACGTCACCTCTCCGCATCATCTCGGCCAAGCCCGAACGCCCTGTCTGGCCCCTTTCCACGCGTGTGACTCTGCTGGGCGATGCTGTTCATGCCCCGATGCCTGCAGGAGGCGTTGGCGCTAATGCTGCTCTCCAAGATGCTTCGGCGCTTGTAAAGCTCATCGTGGAGGGAGTGTCTGAGAAGACGATGTCTTCGTATATTGACCGTATGTGGGAGGATGCTGTGTCATACATTGAAGGTAGCCTCAAGGCAGGGCAAATACTCTTGGGGTTCAGGGGATTCGATGGGGCAAAGGAGGTGGTCTTCTAAGTAGAGTATGAACACTTTAGCCTGGGAATCTGTCATGTAGCAATATAACGACTACTCCATGGAGATCCTCACTATCGCAATTGAAATGGAGCTCGAATCCAAGGAGCATGTTGAGGATCGTCAAACATCTTAGTTATGAGATATCAGTTCACAATCGCTCCATATTATTGTAATTTCAATACTACTTCCTAACCTACGATATACTAGAACCAATTTTTGGAGCCTTCAAGCTACTTATTCTTCAACCTTCTAGCGCACCGTTCAGCTAGTTCCCTTATTTATTCTTTTTTAATCTACTTTGAACAGACAGATCCCGAAACATGTCAATATACTGTTGAAGCTGTGAATAGAATGGTACAGACAATGCGTTATTGTAATTAGCAATGTTCCAATCAAATATGGAGATCGGATTATAGCCTAGCCCAAGATGATTCTTAAAACATATATCGGTCATAACAATGCACGATTCAGACTGGTTATGTTAATTGGATTTTTCACCTCGTTTGAGAGCCCAAGATGAAATTTGAAACTATCTCACAAATACTGTGGCAAATATTGGTGCAAATCTCACATATGACAATTTTGACGGACTTGTGGCAACTCTATTAATAATTCTAGCTTTGGATAACGGTCCTTTCATGGATACACACAAAAGGCCATTTGAAAAAATGGTTAGAACATAGTCGAACTTCCATTATTCATAGCTGAAGCCCAGAATAATTTATGGACAGATGAAAGCTGCGTCTCTGCTTCCTACGGAAAAAATTCGGATTTCTTCCCAGACAGATGACTGATCCGGCATTTGTCATGGATTCGCTATTTTCGAGCCGATCTTGCAATCTCTCACTGAAAGTACACAAAGAAAAGATTTTTTCTGTCCTCTAGGTTTGAACTAATAAACACCGATTTTTGTTTTCGGGTTTTGAAGTGGGCGCAAAGATGTAAAGTCAGGTAGTTGCTTCTCTTGGTTTTTCTGGAACATTGTGACGCGAAAGCCGTCTGTAGCACAAGCATTTGCAGCATCTGCAGAAAGACTGTCAAATAAATCGGTTATGGCAAGACTATGCTATTGGTTGCTGAATCGCTAATAACCGACTAGCAACTGGTCCCAGTCTCAGCAAGCATAACAGTCACCAATGTTTAGAGATTCGAGATTTCATAGATAAATATATCGCAAAAAGAATCAATCTTACTTTGAAGGATTATGTAGACCAGAGTTTGTAAGCTGAAATTAGAGGAAGAAGATTTGGGCTTTATGACCTTAATCTCATCGTCATCTGCGTAACTAATTCTTTAAGCCTCTGGAACTGCGTATACTCGGTTTAGAGAATTTCCGACTGGTTTTTAATCTTCTTTTGGTAACATCAGAGGAAATATAAATACCTTTTGACGAGAGCAAAAGCGCAGAGAAGTAACGCTAGAAAATGAACCTAACAAACAGAAAATTTCTGTCCAGGTTAGAACGAGATTTACATTGTGGATAACTAATGCTGCAGCTTGTAGGACATATTTCCACCAGTTGCCTATCTTTTGGACATTTGTGTTTTTGCCGTAAAAGTCGTTAATATACAACTGACCAAGTCCTTGCGTCGCCGATCAGAAAATATCTTCTTAGGATTTCACCCACCATGATTATACCATTTTAGAATAGCATTTGGAGCACTGTAAGTTCTCGAATAGCCCATTTATGAAATGACAGTATTAATGTTTATGTTAGCGGCAATATTATTCACAATAAATAGTCCCAATATTTTAGGGAGAAGTTCTGCGCCGAACATAACAAAGAGCATATAACTAATGCAAAGTGGCATATGAATATTGTAGAGTGCGATGATAACGTCGATGAAAGTTTCGCACCAGTTGATAAGTTGCCCCTAATTCTTCACAAATTAGGTGGTCCGTGTATTACAGACTTTGAACATAAAGCCGAAAGTGGGAACCAGAAATAGTAAAATGCTAAATTTCACGAGCAAACGTGCTTTTTAAATTTACTGGGAAATTAAAAGAGGTGGCTTGCTATTATAGGTCGGGTTTTTTCTTGAGCCACCGCCCGCTTGCACCCTTCCATGTATTGCTCATCAGTTCGTCAAGAGGGCCTTATTCTCTTCACACCTATTCCTCAAAGACGACTTGCGAGTTGCCGAGGCTGGTTGGTCTGATGTTTAAATTGCGCCTAGAGAATTCTCAATTGCTGCTCTCTCGCTATTTTCCATCTGTCGTGTTACCTATTTTTGGACTTGATAGAGACATTGTTGATTTCGTAAGAAAATTCATACTTGTCACGAAGGTAGCTTAAGCCGGAACCAATAAATGTGATTTCCTGTTGTTCGTGTTTTTGGAGCTCCATAAAGAAAAGTCAAATAGTAACTTTTCTCACAAAATATGAGAAAACTTGCGACACAAAGCCGCGAACTTCTCGGCATGGCAGAAAAACTGCACATTTGAGTTGCTGATGGTGAGACTGCCATAGATGTCTATTAGTTGCTAAATGCATGATGACTGAACTAACGACTGATCTTAGTAAACCTACAAGTCACCGCTATCCAGAATTCTCTGGAAATCTTGATTTACTATCACTGCTTGCTCGCTATCTTCCATTCGTGCATTTTGCCGCATGCGCAGTTCGGATTTAATTTTGGACTGGACAGAGATATTGTTAATCTCCTAGCGACACTCATTATTGTCACTGGTTTAGGTCCGAATCAATAGATAACGATTACCTGCTCTCGTGTTTTTGGAGCTAAAAAAATAGAAATCCAATTGTAACCTTTTTCACAAAATCTGAGAAGCCGTTTGACACAAAACGATTATCATCGCGAGCTTCTACTGCATGTGCAGACAAGCTGTACAATGAGTTACTGATGGTGAGATTGGCATAGCTATATAATAATCGCTGAATATACGATGACTGAACTCGCGCCTGATCTTAGTAAGCATAAAGGACATCGCTGCCTCAATTCGCTAGAAATCTTGATTTAAGTTAGCCTTTATGGCCTATATTATCATCTACTTCAATATGACTAATCAACAAAATATTATTCTTTTGTAGTTGTAGTTGCTGACTGCATAGTATGCCATGTTACCTTCGATGCTGTTACTCATCCACAATATCAACCTGCGTCTCGCTAAGATCTCAAATTCTCCGGAAGTTGCTCAAATTTATGTTGAGATATCGTCGGTGTATGGCTGAAAGACCTTAGTCTCATCCTCATCTGTGTAAGTTACTACTTCAAGTTTCTGAAATTGCGTATCCTCAGTGATAGGGAGCTCCCGACTGGCTTCCAATCTTCTTTTGGTTATACCAGAAGCAATAGAAATAATGATTGGGGGGAACATGAGCACATTTACTGCATCGCAATATGAACCTGACAAGCAGAATGATTCTGTGGCCACTAGAACCAAATTTAAGTTGCCAATAACTAGTGCCACAGCTTCTGGCACGTATTTCCACCAGTATCCAGCGTAAGAATCGTCATCAGACAGCTGAGATTCCTTGTTCCTTGCGTTACAGGCCAAAAAATATGTTATTAGGATTTCAACTGCCGTGATGGTACCATTTACAACTAGCATCTGGAGTACTGTAATTTCTCTAATAGCCCATGCATGAAATGACTCAATAGCTTGCACCGCCGCTGTAGGGAGTAGATCTGCGCCGAACACAAGAAAAAGCATATAAGTAATGAGAATTGCGATGGTTATTTTGAGGGACAATTTCTGAGCCGCCGACATTTTCGCACGCGATGACAGTCCGCCTATAAACTTATAGATACCCATTATCGCAAATTAGGTGGTCCGTATATACAGACTTTAATTACTAAATCAAAAATGACAACCGGAAAATGTGAAGTGCTGAATTTCACGTTAGGCGAAACGTGCCTTTTAAATGATTAGCTGAGAAATCAAGAGGTGGCTTGCTATCCTGGGTTGGGGTTTTTTCGTGAACACTAAGGAACCGCCAGCCGTCAACAATCGCTAAATGTATATTTTAGATTTGGCAGGGCTAAGAGGGCAGCCGACTTGAAGTGGGCTTAACCACCGTCAACGAGGCTTATGCGTAATTAATCGGCAATTTTTGGATCCAAATTTTTCGTAATTTCTCTGATGCGAGGCTACTCAAAGCGAGATGATGCTCGGGCCGGGTTTAGATTTTACCCTTTCAGTCAGCGTTATTAGTTCGTCTCCTCAGTCTCTTCGTTCCTGTTATGATTCTTCAAAAATGACATGCAGGTTGCTAAGGCTCATTGCTACTTTCTGATGTTCATACGTTACCGGGTGATTTCTCAATCACTGCCTTCTCGATATCTTCCATTTGGGCATGCAATTACACAAACATTGTTTGGAATTAGTTTTGACAGGATATATATATTTATTCGTGATCTTTCAGGAAGTCAATCTTGTCGCTGGAAATATTGACATTTTGAATTTGCAACCACCACCATCATATTAAAATCTATTTGTGGCTTATTAAATTTTAAGGAATACAGGAACTGGCAGGGACACTCTTCTTTCAACTGGCAAGCATAAGCCATTGCAAGTCTCTTTGACTGCAAGCAGGCATGTCAATAGTAAAATACAATTCGAGACATCACAGCCACCGTACTTGGTGTTCAGGTCACTTTTCTCCCGCTTAATCTTGCTTCACTTGCACCATCGCCAAGCTAGCGATGACTGTGAGTTAAGTCTTCCCTTCTGGATATTTTGGTTGATGCTAGCATAATGACTTTTCCTGCGGAAAAAATCGAATGAGAAATTTGAGATTCAATTCGGCACAAATCTGGTGGCCACTTTCTACTCACGAAATTTATATTGTCTATAATACTAGAGACCGCAATGCAACTAAAAACCCCAAGCCACCATGTCGAAGCGCCTATTTAATTGTTGCAATCTCTAAATTTACGTTTTCACTTGGAATGGAATTTAGCACGACACTTTATCTTTCCATTTCGGTTTGTATCATATTCTATATACTTCAACCATAAAATCTGCCACGAGTACTTAACAGCTATTAACTTGAGCAACATGTACGATAGTTTCGAAGATGAACATCGCAATGTGCATTAAGCAAATACTCATATTTGGCTTCAATATTATGTTCCGAGCAGGTATATTCCCTGCGACGATGGTGCAAACGATTGAGTCATTTGGGAATGGGGTAGGCAAGAAGCTGCGTTCCACATGCACATGGCAAATGGCATGACCATAGTGCCTGAGATTTGGTTACATATCTGCTGTCTTGCAATGCAAGGAATAGGATGCCAGTTGTCTAATAACGATGTTTACAGCAGAGACAAGTGTCGAAAGGATAGGCTACTAGTGGAATAACGTACCAACAGCTCTTATGTTATTATTTCACACTTAAATTGCGCTTTAGTGCAAGTGGTCAGATTTTTACATTTGATTTCTTTTGTTGAATTTGCCCTGTTGTGCACGGCGATAGGAATTTGTTTAACCTATTGGATGACACTGACAAGATGGAAGCTGGTGAGAGCACTCATCGGCTGGGAGACGCAATTCGAGAAGTTCGAGACAAATGCTGTCACAAATGAGGATGAGACTAACATCTTTTAGCCGTACACTGACGATATCTCAAAGAAACCGTCGGACGCCTTTGCAGAATTTACGATGTTAGTGGGAAGCAGGGCCATTAAGGGTACTTGGTACCAATATCTAACTCATAATTCAATGTATATCACTTAGCAACGATATAAAATCCTGTTTGATTAATTTAAATAGCCAGCCTTCTACAGAATATAACTCAACTAATGATAAGACAGGCACAAATTGGATGCCTTGAAGAAGTAGCGAACACATCAAAACCAAATCGCAGCTCATGGGCACCTTCAAAACCTGTAAAAAGTCTGCAACATGTTCGGCTCGACAGCAATTTTTACAGAGGCTGAATGCCTTGCTTGGCAGTCATCTGAAAATTAATGTCCCCAGATTAAGGACTAGATGGCAGCTCTTCATTCGTAAGCCCTCAGAGTCTATATCAAGGATGGTATGCCGGAGTACGTCGTCTTGGCTTGGCCTGAGATTTGGTAATGACCTCCCTAGTGATCCATATTTCGCACCTCTGGTGAGATTAAATGCCGATCTGATTCATTTAGGATGCAGCTTCAACTTTACCTACGCGGTTGGTATTATTTGTTTTTTTGTAGTTAGACTGGACCCTGTCGTCTGAACGTTTTTGCTATTTCTCTGCAGATGATTAGCTTATTCTTCCATGTATTTCTTGATCACGAAAAAGAACACCTTCGAATGAGTGGGACTTTCAGGGCTGGAAGAGGCAACTCCAGGGCAAATTTTCAGACGTCAACGTGGAGCAGGGCAGAAGTGCAGCTAGTAGCTAGCACGACTTACATTTATTGTTCTGCCTTGAATTTCTGCTAACTATTTGAGGCAAGTTATTAACTTTAGCCTCCTAATACTTGGTTCTGTTTTACTGTCATTCAATGAATGATAATGACAAATTGTGTAGGTGATATCTGTTCGTGTATCACGCATGCACCAATGATAAGTTACGTTAACCTTTGGTTCGTGGGAACGTGACCGTAACAGACCTGGTTCATGATAACTATTTACATTTTTCGCAATGTTTTCGAGCTGGGCCACTGTAGTAGAAGCTAAAAACCCAAACCCATTTTGTCAAACCCCACCTTCAATTCTCTCAAACTCATTATGCACGTTTTCAGAATTTAGGAATAGTTCCTTTTTGCAATTCCAATTTCGGTTTTTGTATTAAATTCTGTATACATGGACCACCGAATTTGCGAATAATGGTATCTATCAACGTGTAATGTAAATGTCCATTTACTCAAAACTGTTCATCGCCTTCCTCATCAGTTACATAGTCTTCCTCATCAGTTACATACTCTTGATTGTGTTCTGGAGAGAGATATTCCCTACGACAACGGTGCAAGCGATTGAGTCATTTCGTGGATGGGCTGTTCGAGAAGTTACAATGCTCCAGATGTTCGTCATAAATGGCACGACCATCCTATCTGAGATCCTGGTAGCATATTTGCTGAGCTGTAGTGCAAGGAATAAAGAGTTTCGGCTGTCTAACAAGGTCTACTGCAACGAGACAGTAATCACAGAGAGAGCACTCGCAGAAACAGGCTACTGGTGGAATTACGTCCCATTAGTTGTGGTATCAGCGGCTTGCAGCTTGAATGCTTTTTTAATTTCCGTAGAATTGTTGTGCTTATCGGGTTCAAGTATTTCGGGGTTTCATGTCGGTTCCTGCCGCTATCGGCCGGTCGGAATCCGAGCGCTGCTGCAGAGCGGAATCCTCCAGTCTCCACATCCCCCAGTCTCCAGTCTCCAGTCTCCACAGATAGGAGGCGCCGAGGAAGAACGAGCCGGAAAATCACCGAGCTCGCAAGATGTGCGCGGGGGGGGAGGGGGAGAGCCTATGCTGTCTCCGAATCTCGGCTCTAACCTCCCCTCTCCCCGTCTTCTATATATATATAGCCGTCGCGGCCCTGTTCTTTTGCTTTTGCTTTCTTCTGTCCTCATTCCTTTCTATCGAATAATCATACAATAGTCTCCGCGCTCACATTGCTACAATGGATGAGAAGCAGGGCCAAGACCACTTTGAAACCGCGTTGGACGTCAATTCATTCGCCAACATCAACTTCTACAAGCGTACGTTTTTTTGACACGAATGGAGATGAGATCAAGCTGACCATCTCGCAGCTGAGCCGGCATGGGCTAAGCGCGTCCCGGGAGGTTACAAGGCCTCGCGCTGCATGAAGCTGCGCGGCAAGGCCATGGTCTACGCCATCTACATTTTCGCTGGTTGCGCCATCATGTTCTTCGGCTACGACACGGCAGTCATGAGCCAGGTCAACACCAACAACAACTACCTTATGGAGATGGGCCTGTATGGCGACAGCGGGCGTGATGCCGCGGGTATCGGAGGCATGGTGAGTTTGTGGTTCGGTGGATTCGCTATCGGTACGACTCTAGTTTTTCTTGTTATGGGACAAAAGTCGTTGCTGATGGTGCATTCAAGGTGCTCTGATGGTCGGTTACCTTGCTGACAACCTCGGTCGTCTTAAGACTATCCAGGTCGGTTGCATCTGGGGTGCTCTGGGAGCGATTCTTCTCGCGTCGGCACAGAACATAACCTGGCTTTCTTTTGCCCGTATTATCAGCGGTATCGGCTGTGGCCACTTGAACACGGTTGTGCCCATCTGGACATCCGAGTTGGCTGATTCGCACTCCCGAGGCTCGTTCGTCGCGGTGGAGTTTACCCTTGCCATGACGGGTTCTGCCGTGTAGGTTGTCAAGTCGCTCTATTTTGAACTTTACTGATTATTTGCAGCGTCTATTGGATGGAGTATGCCTGCATGCACACCCGGTCTCTTTCTTTTGCTTGGAGATTCCCTCTTGGCTTCCAGATCGTTTTTCTGATAGTCATCTTCGTGTTTGCCCCGTTCTACCCTGAGTCGCCCCGTCACCTGGCCAAGATTGGTGACATCGATGGTGCGCGTAGCATTCTCTCGCAGTGCCGCTCTCACAGCGACCCGGCCCAGATCGAGCAGGAGATACAGGAGATCGAAGAAGCTCTCCGTATCGAGGCGGTCGGTTCCAGTCACACCTTCTACAGCATGCTGTTCAAGAAGGACCGCGTCCACACTCGGAGACGTATCTTACTCGGCGCGGGTGTGCAGGTGATGCAGAAGTTCACCGGTATCGACTTTATCAGTGTCTACGCCCCGACCATGTTCACGCTCTCGGGGTTCTCGGGCGATTTGCCGGCCATGCTTGCGGGTTTTAACTGGTTCGGTTACATCCTGGCTCTGTCAGGTTCCATCTATCTCGCGGACCGCATCGGTCGTCGCAAGATGATGTTGACCGGCTGTACGGGCATGGGCATCGTGCTGATCGTCGGTGGTATCCTGGCTCATGGAACGGAGACAACGGACAACCCAACTAAGAAGCATGCCTACGGTTCGGGTGTCGCGACTGTGTTATATCTCTATACTTTCATCTACGGTGGAACGTGGCTGACGACTTGGTAAGCGTCAGACTATTTTAAATTTTTTTGTCATGTTAACCAGTACAGCTGGGTCTACCCGACCGAAGTCTTCCCCCTGGCCACCCGTAGTAAGGGTGCTGCGTTGGCCACGCTCGCCTTCTCGATTGCCGGAGGAGCGATCAACGAAATCATCCCTTACCTGATCCAAGCCGTCGGATTCTGGGTGTTTATCATCTTTGCGCTCATCAACCTGGGCATGCTCATTCCTATTTATCTGTTCTATATTGGTATGTTATTCATGTGTGAGATTTAATATGACACTGCTGACAGTTGTAGAAACGGCAAACCGTCACCTTGAAGACCTTGACCTGCTGTTCTCGACCAACAGCAATTTTGCGTGGCGTGCGGAAAAGGCCTTCAAGGAGATGAAGGAGGAGCAAATCCAGGACCGCAAGATAAAGGAAGAGGATGGGACCGCCGAGGCGGTGGAGCATAGCCTAGCCTAGCCTAGAGGAAAATCGAATTGATGTTTTTGTATTTGGATATCTTGGGAGACACGAGGCATTTACTTCTGCAGATGGTCGGCAATGATACCATATAAATAGGACATATGATAGCGGTGTAGACATACTATACTCCACATTCTCACACTTGCAATTGTACACGTGAATCCAGCGATGTATTTCTTAGTCGCGGGTTAGAGGCGCTAGATAATGTCATATATTAGTCGCATTACACAAGGCTACCATGCTATATAACGTATAACGTCTGATGAAATCGTCTGATACAATCATTTTAAAATTTTTTTAAATTATCCCTTCTTTCTATCGTCCCTATAATTGTCTTTCCTCGCTCTCAGATGTGGTATCGTGATTTCCCTCTCGATCCATTCAAATTAAAGCCCCAGCTTCATCTCCGCAGTTAATATCAGTCGTTCATTGTTTTAACATGATTATAGCGCACAAGTAATGACCGACAAGGACACTTTCAAATCGTTGAGGCGATAGAGGCCGGTTTGTAATTTCTCTGCAGATGAGATTTGCTTCTTCCTCCCATGTTCTTCTTCTCAAAAGCATGACTGAGATTTGGCCAAATTCCAAAGATTACCATAGAGCAGACCATAAGTGCAGCCTAGCACGAGCGTACGTTTATTGTTGTGACCTTGAACTTCACTCTTCCTTTCTGCCAACTATTGTAATACTATTGGCCTATGCTCTGTTTACCTTCCTTTACGTTTGTTTACATCGACTTTATCTCTCTTCCATAGTCCCTCGCTTGGATCCCTACAAGGGTAGGCAGTGGCTGTCGGACGAGGAGATAGGTCCCAAATGTGGGAAGACTCAGGCTTCTCAGCAACCTTTGGAGACGTATCAGTGCACGAAGACCCTACTTTACCAACGTATCGCGTGGCTATCGGGTTTACGGTAGGTCCGTTTACCAAGAGAGACTAGTTTTCATTTGTCTTCAGACATTTTGGTTCTCGAGATCCTTCGAAGGCAGACGGTCGAGGCGAACCAGAGGAGTCACTGCCACTTTGGCCAACATCTCACTAGCCGGCGTGGAAGTGCTGATTACGTTGAGACGGGACCGTGCACCGCCGTGTGTTTCGTGGACAGTACGTATTCTCGCCGGCAAAGCCAAAAATCCTTGTTGTCTGTCACATTTGTAACTAAAGGTCCATAGGAGAGGTACAGAATTTTCTCGATGGCTACAGTTCTGTTTCCCAACCAAGATATATAGCGACGGCATTTGACCGTATTTTCCAACCACATCCGTCTCTAAGCAGAAGAGATAACTTCAGATACGACCCTTGGAATAATAAATAAATAAATCGAGTTAAGTTTGAATTCATGGATCGTATTGACATTTAAAAGAACAAGTGGAGATTCTAAACCCGTCTTACCGCTCTACACTTACAGCCCTCCAAATTTTACCACAAACGACTCCACAACTCCTAACTTCCCCTTCAACTCCGCTACCCCCTCACCCTTCAGCGCCTTCTCCCTTCTCTACTACCAGTCAGCTCATGCCTACCAACATACCAAACACACATACCTCTACACTCTCCCACCCCATAACACCCAAGAACGTCCTCTCCTCCAGATTCACACTCACCCCACTCAAGCTCTTAACCTCCCCTACACTCCTCACAAACTCTCCCCACGCCTCCCTAACCCTCTCTTCTTCCTTTTCATCCTCCAAAATATTCACTTTAAACACATCTGTAACTGCAGTTTCAACGACCGATCGCGGCCCGACGTCCGTTTCGTATAATCCTGATGCTGGAGGCCCAATAGCTAGGGGGATCAAACTCTTTCCGAAGACTTGGAATGCGTCGCTAGCGGAGAGAATTTTGAAGTCTTGTACTGTTTCCCATTCTATTTTCGTTTTGTTAGGACTATGATTTCAAAAGGAAGGATGGACATGAGTTGGGTTTTGATATATTAAAAATCTTTGACTTGCTCTGCAAACCCATTGTGATTCAAGGGGATGAACATACCAGCTGCCAGGATAGGTCGAAAACTTAAAGAGACATCTTCCTTATTGGCACTTAGGATCCTCCCACTAGCTTTGTATTTTATTCCTTTTCCTGAGTCGAGAAGGGATGCTAGGACAGGCCAGTGGGTTTTTGTGAAGGCTTCACGTGTAGCTTCATCTTGTTTTAAAGCAAGAAACACGATTTCGGTGATCGGCATTTTGAGAGAAGGGTATTGGTTAAATGTTGTATGATTGCAATTGGACTATGTCAAAGAGATACTTCTAGATATTTGGATCCGGAAGAGAGGAGAGCGAGCATATTTATACGACAATATCTTAGAGGGATACTCCTAACGGAAAGATTCGGGAATCCTGACGGAAAGATTCGGGAACGCATCATTTATCATTCGGCCGTAAGAATAGATCAAAAGGATCTTACCTCTCAGTCGGAGAAAAAATAAGCCGATGCGTCGCCCCTTGTCCTGCAGCCACTGATCACGCTAGTAGGGGTTTCACCGAGAGGCTGTGATTGGAGTGAGAGAGATAAAAATTGGCGTAAACAGGCCAGGTATAACCGGGCTTCCCCCCAGATACTCGGGCTCCCCCCTGCCTCAGTAACAAGGCATATCGTGCATAAAGAATAATTGTGCAAGTACTAGGTATAGTAACGTCAATTGTGGAGTAATGAGAGGTGAGGCGTAATGAGATGAATTTTTAGGCGTAATGAGATGGATTTTTGGACACCTTCATATAATATTCAAATTACTTAACAGCAACTACAATACAATCTTCTATTGGACTTTCACCTTGTTCAGCAGACATATATCCATCTTCTCTGTCATTTTGAGGTACCTCCTCGAGCTGTGTGTTATGTTTCTGAACTTTTTTTGTCGTTTGCTCTCGAGTCTCCTTTTCTACTTGCAATGCCCCATCGCGTAATTCTTCGACCGTGTACCTGAATTTATTCTTCAAAATCTTTCGTTTTCCTTCCTTGAAGACTCTTCTTTTGTTGAGTATCCTGCGAAGATTTTCAATCTCATCTTCAAGGATTATTCGACGCGTAGACTTCTGTTCGCTTCGAGACGCTATTTCGCGGACGAACGATCGAACAGGAGTTTTCAACACCTGTATGTGCTCCTGCAATGCATGAGTGGCTCGCTGAAGTGCCCCAAGTTCTGGAGAAGAGCTATTAAGAAAAACATTATTGAAAGTCGCTTTAGTTGGCGATGTAAGTGGCGTTTGCACTGCTGGTAAGGCTGGTGGATTGTCTGCTGCTTCAGCCGGCAGATAGCGAAGCGCCTTTTTTCGATTCAGTGGAACCAATCCTGCCCCTC